>PVJX010001238.1:0-172500 GCA_004027295.1 Dolichotis patagonum | reverse complement strand
TATCATTAGAAGTGGAAATAAAACTTTGGAGGAATCCTTTTCCTTGATAAAACTGAAAGAAAATAGCCTCTTTTAATTGCCCTGAAAGACACTTTTATGAAATATCGGTAGGGTATTTTCCTATTTACTCTGAATATCTTTGTGACTATTTAGGAAAGCAAGGTTTGTATCTTGTTGAACTTTTTTGCTATAGAAAAAGCACAGAAATACTATTATCAATAATAAAAGACAGAATTTATGAATGTGCTCATTAGCAATAGTAAAGAAGTGTCATTTTACCACCATCAGGTATTAGCAGTTAGTATTCCTTAAGCCTTAGTAATTTCTTATTAAGATGTATGTTTATTACTCAGTTATAACAGGAAGTTCTTACTTGAAAGAGTAAATTGCCTCCTTAACTTCTTATTTTCTCTAAGAAACTACACTACTGGATGATTATTGTAAACCTCAAAGCATTTAATTTTACTGCTATGTTAAAAATCTCACTATCACCCACTATTTTTTAACTTTGGTTCCCCTTTCCTAATGTGTTTTCATCCAAGAGCAGATTTCTGAAATACTGAAAGTACTTGGTAGAATAAGAAGCTATTAGTATTTTTTTCCTTTTTCCTATCCTGGGGATTGAACCTAGAGTTTGAAAATGTTAGGCAAATACTCTCCTACTGAGCTATAACCCTAGCTCAAGAGAATATTAAAGCAACAAATATTTAAAGAAAATTGAGCTTAATTTCTCTCTTCCACAGATGAGAAAGCTGGTTCTCTTGGAATTTAAACTGCGTCTCTGGGCAATAATAACTTAGAAAATCTGTGATAGAAAGCTAAGTCTTTAGAAGGAATAAAATATTTGAAAATGTTTGTGTAATTTGACTAACATACCTTTGAGGTTTCTTCCAAACCTTGGAAGTTATATAATCAGCTCACTTCTTACTCAGTCACAAAGTCTCTGGATTTCTGACGTGTTAGAGACTTAAGTCCCATTGGGCATTTGTTTGAAGATACACATAGCATTCACATATAGTTCATACTTCTTTTGTTGTTTAGGAATTAACAGAGCAAAACTGGCATCAGAGTGAGTCATAAAATCACTGTGCAGTGTTACACATCTCAAATACCAGCATTCCAAAAGGCTGAAGCAGGAAGGTGGCGAGTTCCAGTCCTGTGTATGTAAATTGTATGCTGAGCAACTCACCGATTTAGTGAGACTGTTTCAAAATAAAAACTAGGAAAAGGCTGGGGATGTAGCTCCATGCAAAGGCCCTGGGTTCCATCCTCAGTATTCTGAAAGAATATGAATTGTAAACCAGCCTAATGACCCAAAAGTAAGGCAATTTTCTGTATTACCATGGTCCGTATAGACAGCCTTCCTGGAAAAAATCTTCCCTTAATGTCCTGTCATGTCACACTCTTCTTTAATGAAGAATACATGTTTAAAGGAAGGAAAATGTATTTCCCATTACTCAAAGACTTGTAATTGCTTTATAAACTGGCAACACCAAGAATTAATATAGTTTTCTTCACTTTTACCTACTAACCATCTTCTCATATTCCAATGATTGCAAGATAGCCCTTTCCACAGAATCTTAAGCATACAGACCCTAAAATGTTGAGACATTTAAGAAGTTGTTCAGTTCTAATACTTTATCACATATAAGGAGAAAATAAGGTTTTGAAACATTAAGTCAAAGGTCATATTACAGACTTGTGGTAGATCAGGATGGAAATGCAGGAATCCTGACTTTTAGTCCAACATTTTTCGCACTGCATGATGCTGTGGCTATTTGAAATTAAATGGGTGATACTAAATGATTTTCTAAATTCAATATAAAAACATACACATATACTTGATATCTAAAAGAAAGGAGAAAAAAGAGCAGAGCTAATTAAAACAGCAGAGAGAATTTATAATAATTCAGCCATACAATAGACCTATCAGCTTGGCCTGTCCTTCACAATAGTGTCAGGAAAGATGTCAATTGGAAGAAAGAGCCTCTGTCTCCATTGGGCTGTTCTACCATCACGTCAGTGATGAAACTACCGCAGTGGTGTTATTTCACTCATGCTGCTTTCACATCAGTGTGCAAAATAAGACCCGACATATCACATCTGTTTTTTAAAAAAAGTTTTACAGGTACATGTTGCACAATATAATAATTATGTTCACCAGGGGAAGTTGGGAGAAGTACATGACACATCGTCTCCCCCCTTCTCTTTTTTTCTTTCATACTGCATCTCTGTCGTGTCCCTGTTTTACAAATTCTTTTGTTTGCCTGCCACTGGAATATGTTACTAATTTCAGAACAATAAATAGCGCCTGAAGAGAAGCAATTTGCACACAACTGTAGTTAATCAGCCTGTATGGAGAAGTGCACCTGACCCAGATGCCCTTCTGAAAGGGAAGGTGTGAGCATCAGTGGACTTTGCAGACACCAAGCTCTCCTGATTCTGAAGGTGAAACTGGATCATAGGCCCTTGAGAACTATGCTTGATGCGTCATCCCAACAAGGGCGCTGCTTTCCATGGGCACACTTTATGCATGCTATTAACTAACAAACGCAACAGAGGTTCAGGACATTCATGGATTCCTCACAAAAACAGGAAACATCCTGCTCTTTCTCTTTTCTTTCTCACTAGGTGAACTTTTAAGTTCTTGGTAGTAAATCTACATTTAATGATGTTTGCAGATCTCTCAGGGAGAGAAACTTGAAGACTGAACCAGAAGGATGAATGACTGAAACCTAAATTTACCAGACAAAATCGGTAGTCATTAGACACACCCCTGCACTCAGATGTATGTCTTGACGAATACTGTTTTGGTACAGGTCAGAAAACAGTGTCCTGTCTTGAAAAGAGATTCACAATTTAGTTTTCTAGTTGGAATCAGTATTCCTGAAGTGACCATGAATGGAAATTTATAAAAGAAGAACATATTTTTCAAGTATGTATTTAATGTTTAAAATGGCCAGTAAAATTTCATCTTCACATTCAATTGTAATTGATGTTTACTTCACACAGATGGTTCATCTCCCCAAGAATGAAGGATCCTCTCTAAAAGGACACTAAGCATTCTTTTTGCAACTAGAAAAGGAAAACTCCATGAATGACTCAAAAGCAGGATGACCCACTTCTCATTAGTATGATGGAATAAACCGACGGTGGGAGAGTGAAAAGGAAAACATAGTTTAGTATGTTTTAGAATTAAGCCACAAAAATCAGATACTTCTCTATTTCACACACAAAAAAACTGCAGTTCTTTATGATTTCCAGAGAAGTCAATAGTTCGCTTAACTTAGCTCTGAGTACTTCCTTTCTTAGCAGATGTTCTGAACTCCTATTACTGTTATATCTGGTTTCAGACTGAAATAGAGATATGATTTTACATGGACAATTACAGTTCCTACAAGAAAAATACCAAAATAAAACAGAGATAACAATTTCATTGAGCTAGAAGCCAGAAAGTAAATGAAAATTACCTAATTTTCAATTATGAGGTTAGAGAATGACCATTATAAAAAGATAACTACAGAAATAAGCATTACTTTAAAGTACGGTTTATAAGTGGAAATCAGGATCTGCATAAAAGACATAGTAAGAAATGACCATTTGCTTTGGAAAGGTTCATAGTAAAATTCATTCAAATAGCAAGCTCCTCTTCAGCCTTAAGCAATGACTCCATTTTTGGCAGTTCAATTTCTGCCTAACTTTTCTGCAAATTGCCCAGCATGTAAAGCAGGTGATAGAGATACAAAACTACACAGGTAAATGTGAGAGATCTTGGATAAGTTTGGTTGTGGTGTATTTTTCAAAGATCCTGGAGAAATTGCTGGAGAACAGAAAAAATAGCAGAGAGGATGAAAAAAAAATAAAAGCAAGTGGTAGAAAAGAATAGCAAACTATTTCTGGCAATAAAAAATATCTTTAAGATCTTTTTCCCATAAAAAAAATGTTAGCAGGTATTTCCAGACCAAGAAAAAAATATATATCCTTCACTAGGAACTTGTACTGTGGAGGAATCTAGGTTATGTTCTAAGGAAAGACATATATATATATATATATATATATATATATATATATATGTATAGATATAGATGATATAGATATAGATATAGATATAGATATAGATATAGATATAGATATAGATATAGATATAGATATATAGTCACATATTTTGTTAGGCACATAAAATGATAGGCCAGCAGGCCCAGGCACTGAATAAGAATTTCTATGGCATGATGCCATGATTCTATTCAAAGGGTACACATCAGCTTCACACTACAATATATTTTCATATCTTTCTCTAGGAAAGAGAGATTTGATGTTCTACGGTTCTTGTGGTCTCTTTGACATGTTACTTTTTCTTATAATTATAATTAAATATACTAAATAATATCAATGACAAAGTCAAGAATACAAGGAAGAGTTCTCTGGCACCGCGGAAGTTCTTAAGTACCCTGACTTTGCGGAATGCGAGATTTTCAACCCAATCAATGAAACAAGATGACCTGAAACATTATAACCTGTCTGACAGAATGAGGGAAATGGGACTGCTCTTCAATGGCTAGGAATATCAGGACCAAAACTGGGTTCCATTCCTAGGTATAAGCTTTTGTGACCTTCATTACAGATGAATTTTTTAGGTATGTTGTAGAATAGAGAATCATAAAGATAAGTTGCTAAAAGCCCAAACTCACAGAATAAGTGCACAAAGAAATTAAAGTTCAAAGGCAGCAAAAGTGAGGCATCTACTGGTGAGAGTATAAATACTTGAGAATAGTCAAGCTTACTAATTAAGGAATTCGTGTATCCTTGTTTACAATTTATAAAGTACATTTGAAATGATTGGTCTTATCACTCAGTCCTGAAGTCATTACTCAGACTCATTCTGAATGTTCCTAGTGCCAACATTCTTCCACTTGGGTTATGTCTCCACTATCTCTCCACTCTGAAAACCAATTGGAAAATGAGATTCTAAGCGTGTCCTAACCTGGGCCCTCTCTGCTACTCCCTCTCTACTAGGTGCTTGTAAATTACAAAGGCTGAGACTTCCAAAGTCTATTAAGGAAAATCATGAAGACATATGCAAACTCAAAGGCATAAAATCAGAGTCAGTACACTTATCTAAAAGTAAGAGAGTCTTGAAAATTCACACTCATAAGCTCTGGGTCCCCTGTTTCCAAACCATAGTTACTCAATTGTTTTAGAACATAATTTACTGTCCATCTGATACACGCACAAAATCACTTTCTATTCTGGGTTAACACAGCATAACTCCACAGAACTGTATACTTCTCAGGAACATATTCAGATATACAACCAAGATAGTAGTTTAACTCATTAAAAGTCTTGAATAAAAAAATCAAGGAACTACAAGGTACTTCTCACCACAACATGATGAGGAACAAGAAAAGCTTCCCAGATTTATGGCTTCTAATCATACACAGACATGATGGAGACTGAAGCCCATGGTAATGGTGGTGGCGTGCTTGTTTTAGGTAATGGAAGTATGTTAAAAAAAATTCAATGCAGGTGATGATGAGGTGGATACCAGCAGTTGTGTATAGGTGGGCAGCCTGCTGGAAGTAAGTTACACAGCTCTGACACTGTGAGCAGGCAACCGTCTTGATGGAGGCACCAATAGGCGTCAGGCACAGGCAGGCAGCCTACGTTTCCTTGTTCACCGATCTGTTCACATGGACACCTTTAGATGCCTGGCAACCCCTTATCACAGTACTGGAGATGACCAAGTTCTCAGAGCTCAGAGCAGGCAGTGCATGCTGAGGAAACCTAAATGGAAACTTTCAAGCACACTCCAAACATCTCAATTAGTTAAACAGAAAAACCTCCTGATGAAAACTTAGAAATGAACTGTACATTTTTCTTCTTTTTACAATACTAAAAAGCAGTGGCATCTTCTTCTTCCCAGCCTCAAGTTGAAAGATTGCTCTAGTTTAGAAATGACTCCCTTTGAATTTATTTGTATTTCCTTTCTAATCTCCTATCATTACACTGTGTGCAAATACTTCAGTCTATGGCATATATATATATATATATATATATATATATATATATATATATATAGAGAGAGAGAGAGAGAGAGAGAGAGAGAGAGAGAGACCAAGTTCCATATCTCTTGGTCAGCTCCAGAAAGCACTCCAGCTCAGTGCATTTTTATGCACAATGACAGATCTAAGGCAAAAATGGGGAGAAAGGTTAAGAGGCCCAGTTCTGAGCATCACCAACACAGAACAGAACAACAAGGAAATAAAAAGATGAGTAAATCTGCTTGTGGCCTCTTCTTTATGGAGCTTTGCTCAGTTATTGGGGGCATGTAGGAAGACGGAGTGAATATATGGCTTTGAAAGCACCATCCATGATTTAGTACTATGGAGGAGGCAAGTGACTCTACATGGGTATCAGAAGGTGAAATAAGTATACTATTTATTGGAGGAAAATGACCCAAAAGGGTGGGGAGTGACTATTTGCATAACTTGACAAAGAAATTGCAGGGAACCTTTCTAACTCTTTGTTCTCCAGGTTTCAACTTTTAATAATACACACTAAATGCTTTCTCCAGTCCAAAAGCTTTTGCTAAATAACATCAATAAATTCTCTGATGTTCTTAAGAAAATGACAACCACAACATCCTCTTATTAAATGTTTGGAGTATACCATATCTTATCACTGTAAGAAGCACTTCTTATTTGTCATCTTATATAGAGTTCATCATTACATCATTGGATAAGAAAATGGAGGCAGGTTTTCTGTAATTCACCATGCGCTATGCGTAAGGGATGGCACAGCTACTAATTTTTGGTACCAAGGTCCCTGGTCTGATCCATTGTGCATTATCAATTACAAACATCAATGACACATAGCATTAAACAGATGGTTATCTCTAGTTGGTATTTTAGTTTTGCTTGGTGTTTTAACAAATCAATTCTTGTAACCTGAAGTCAATAACAGTATATTTAAGACTACTGGATGGTGGATTTGGACACATCATTTGTCTGAGTTGTACCAATCCCATTTGATTATTTGACTTTAGGAGATTGGTTCTCGTCCACTCTCAATCAGAAGGAGCCCTTGCCCTGGGCTGCAAACATTCATGACAGAATATTTCAGACTGAGAAATGCATAGTAGGAAAAAAGCCACATTTTCTGAGTTTGTGCTTTTCCTACTATACTATTTTGCAAGAAATATAGTTAGGAATATACTTCTAGTGTTCTCTTATTTCTTCCAATCCATTTTCCCCCATAGCTATCATAATTTTTAGATATAAAATTGTATCATGTCACGATCTGGTTTAAAGCCTTCAGTGGTCCCTCACTGCACTGCAATAAGATCCTAGTGGCAAAGTTCTCAGGAAAATAGTACCCCAGCACCTCCACTCTACATCTGCCAACTACCCACCCTTTGAGCACATATTTAGCAGCATTTCTGACTCACGTTCAAGTTGCAGAGAACTTTGAAAACTCTTTTCTTCCATAGTGGACATTGGCATGAACTGCTAAAGGCCAAATGACCTATTGTATGCCCAAAGGACAAGAGACAGAATTACTATAGCAGGCAGCTTTTGTTTCAACCCTATTCCAGACAGGGCAGCAGAAGATGTGCGCTTCTCTAGCATTTTATCCTCTCCAAGGGAACACTGAGTACTCTAAAGAGGTTCTTGAGGAAGTAAGTAGGATAGCTAAATAGGTGCCATACAATGGCGAATGGCTGAAGGGTACAGGATTAGAGGGAGAGAATGCTTTTTAAATATACACAAAACAAGACAGAGGGCAGCTGCTATCTATCTCAAATAAGGAAAGTGAACTGAACATCTCAAATGAGGAAAGTGAATAAGGACTAGATCAAACTGGAAAGCTGTAGACGCTGATGGGTGCAGGTAAAATTACGTTCCTCCAAACTCATATGTCGAAGTCCTAACCTCCAGTCCTTCAGAATATGAACTTATTTGGAAACAATTTGGAAAAAGTAAGGATACAGATAAAATCAATAACTTTAAATGAGGACATATTTGAGTAGAGTGGGCCTAATCCAGTAGAACTGTTACTTGTACAAGCAGACAGCCATGTAAAACAGCGACACCCTGGGAGAACCGCTGGCATGAGGAAATGAAAGAGCAGAGTCACACAGCTGCAGGAATGCCAGAGATTGCTAGCAAATTAACAGAAACTAGAAAAGGAAGGATTCCTCTACAGTTTTCAGAGGGAAAATTACTCTGATGCGCTTTGATTTTAGACTTGGAGACTCCAGAATGGTGAAAGACTGTGTCTATTTTTTGGTTTGCTCTACCACTGAGCTATACCTCCGGTTGTTTTTAGTTTTTGTGACAGGGCCACACTAAGTTGGCCTGACAGGAATTGAACTTGCGATTCTCCTAAATTATTCTCTGTTGGTTTTAGGATTACCGTTGTGTGCAATTTGCCCAGCTTGGCTGTGGTTTTAGGCCACTCAGTTTGTGACATTTTGTTCTATCAGGCTTAGGAAACAATTAGACCCAAAGATCTATTTTATTTTCAAGCCAAGGATCACACTGTAACAGATCCAACATGATTTTTTGGACTCGAAATGAGTTATGAATTCTGCCTGTCTTCTGTTGCTAGAATGAATTTGTATTTGACTTTCAAAATCAATTCCGCTTCAGTGTCATCTGGTCACAGTGCTCCTTCTCCTTAGTTTGTTTGGAATGAACACAACACCTAAACCTGACCAGTGAGTTGTTGGAGAATTGGGAAAATGGCTCTTGAAACTTTTCCTTGCATCTAAACAGGTGATAAGGAAGAGTGGGTTTTTCTTCTCCCGGAGTTTAGTTTTGGGGTCTGAAATCCATAACAGCTACAGATGTCTTGCACACAGGATAACTGCTTATGTTTTGAAGCATACCTGTGCTTCTATTTGTGTGTCTCATTAATGTACATGTCATTCTTTTCCTTGACATAATCACAGAACCTGTTACCAATAGCCTTTCCAGGAAGATTTATTCCACAGTGCTCCTAGTGGCAAAAATGGTTATATTTTTTGGTTAAGAGTCAGTTACAATTGTGTATAATTCCTTTACTCAGCAGCACACTTTTAAAAATAAGTAAAATGTTAAAAATGTGTAGGATTGTATGGAATTTTCTGCAAAGGAACCCTTTGCAGATGAAACAAAACACAAAAGACAAAGCGAGCTGGCACAGATTTCTTTTATTATTGTCTAATATTATGCCCTATGGTGAGTTAGTATCATTATACTTGCAACGTTTGCTGTAATGACACATTAATTGCTAATCTTTTCTATTATTGAAATGATATGGCATAATAAGTGTGATGTTATGGAAAGTAATTTTTCTAGAGTAGGAAATATCTATGAGATTGGAAAGGTAAAGATGAGGTGGTTATATTGAAGCTTTGATTGCTTTGGAGGGTTACTTCTACTGGTCTCTTCCCTAAAAGGTAGTTTGGGCCACTGTTAAGACCATTTGTAACTTATATTTATGGTTCCTTATTGGCAGTAGAAATCCATCACAATATTTTTCCAACATTCACACCTAACCCTTGTTCACTTTGCAAAGAAGCTTGGTGAATCATCTACAATAGTCATCTCATTCCCTGCTCATGTAGCATGTAAGTATTTGGTAAAACAAAGGTGAAAGACAAGGATGATTCTCATTAATCTGAATTTATCAGTCTATCCACTAGGAGCAAGATAAAGTAAAAAAAATAAACTATATATGATGTAAACATTAGGAAGCAATATTGGAGGCAATATACTAAAATAATTTCTTCATATTAGTTTAAATTGATAAAGTTAATTAGAAAACTCTCTTCCCCAACAATTAAACAGTGTCCATTTCTTCATTGCTCTGTAATTCAATACAAGAATTATTTCCTTGATCATTACATAAAAATAACCAGTTGTTCCTGATATTGTACCAAACAGGGATCAGTCAAAAGGTAACACTCATGGTATCTCGTGGGGTATTAGAGGCAGAAGGGAGCAAACGATGAGCCATAAGTGTGCTTCTCAAACTAGACGTGCAGACCACCTGTTAGAATTTCCCAAGGAAACTTGTCAAAACCACATTCTGAAAGCCTAAAATGGACCTACTAAATGAAAGTGGCCTTGGATGGAGTCTTAACTTAAATCACTTTGTTACCGGCAAACCTGTGTATGCATAAAGAATGGTGTTATCACAGTTGCTTGAGAAATTATTTTTAAGTATACATTCTTGCCTACCTTCTAAACCCAAAGAAAATTTGAGCTGCAAGTGAAAGTTGCAGGCAAAAGCTTCCAGGCAATTCTAACTTTTTGGAAACCACTGATTTCTTCTAATGTTGTTATTTCATGACAGAATAATGAGGTCTAGGAAGTAACACAGCATAAATAACAAAACATGTTACTGGTAGAGCGAGATCACTAACACCAGTCTCCAGCAGAAGTCATACACTACAACTACCTGAATAGATACATTTTCTTTGTTTTTCTTTCCTACATTTTTTATTAATGCATATTAGTTGTACAGATTAATGGGTTTAATTTTGGCAGATTTGCACTAACATTTAATCCTTGCCCCACATCATAATCATAGTGTCTCACTTTCTGTCTCTCTTTCCCTCTCTTTCCTCTCTCCTCTCTCCAGTCTCTCTCTCTCTCTCTCTCTCTCTCTCTCTCTCTCTCTCTCGGCAGAATTCAATGTGCATAATATATTTTGATCATATTTAGATCCCCTATTACTCACCCATCTAATTACATCTTTTATTATAGGAAATATCAAACAGATATAAAAACCAAAAATCATTTGATGAAAGTCTATGAGATTACATCCAGGTTCCACGTAAGTAATTCATGAGTCAGTTTATGCCATCTACATCCTGTCCATCCTCCTATGCTGGCCCGTGCGAGTCAGTCAGTTCCAGACTCATATAATCTAACCTATAAGTGCTAATGTGATTATATTCCTGTGACGAAGAATGAAACAGTATTCAACGGTATTGTGTTTTAGGGAGTTATTTGACATCTCAAGTTTGGAACCATCAAATATCAAATTTTTTTTTTAAATCAGTACTGGGGATCGAACTCACAACCGCGCTCTTCAAGGCCGGCGCTTATGCCACTGAACTAAATCCCCAGCCCCTCGAATATCACATTTGATAAAGTAAATCCATATTTGTTAGTTTTGTTGCATTTCTTTCTCTCTTATCCTAGAATTAAAAACTATGTATGAAGCATTTATTGGTTTGACAATCTATTCCATAGCTGCTTAATTTCAGTGTAAAAGGAACTGTGATAATATAGGCAATGCTATATCAAGGCACTCTAGGAGAATTTAGGGACAGATGAACACAGAAATAGAAATATCATATAATGAGCCAGATTATGGCCTTTGTGTTCACAAACCAAAACACAAAAAGATCAAAACAATAAGCCAAGTATCAGGTAATCTCTTAGGAATTTGACATAAATTTTACTTCTATTTGTGTTCACATGAGTAAAATAGGGAAACTATTTCATAATAACCTTGCCAGATTGTGCATAAAATTATTAAATGCTTATAAATTGGTATGTATGTAAGTAGGGAAGTGAGAGAAAGGGAGAAAGATTAGCTCATAAACATCTTACATTCTTGGTGAGAGAATTTAGGTATCACTTATGGTAAATTATGCAATGTGTGAATCAAGATAACTATAGGGCAATCATCTCTCCATTCAATTAACAAGAGGCACAGCACTACGTGAAACCTGAAAATTCTTTCTGTTATTGCTACCTACTGGTTGAAATGTTCAGAAAAATTGGACTACATAAAGTAATGTTTAATTTAGTATTTTGGTGTAATAATTCCAAGACTGAAATTCTAAACCAAGTAATTTAGTGTCATACATTGCTCAGTCTGCTATAATATTTTGGAATGGAGTAAAACATTAAAAAAGAATGTTAACCACAACTGTTACATTAGGATTCCCTCTTCCAGATTTTAAAATAAGTGGTGGCACATGAGAATCTTGGTATTACAGGTAATATCTCTTATATTAGAGATCGTGGCTCTGATCTGATGCTTTACATAAACATTAGTGGCATGCTTTTATGATAACTAGAAAGTAAATCTATATGTGTATACAAATATGTGTACAAATAGTTTTATAAAATTTACATGTAGATGTATATATGGACGAGTATACCAATTTTAATGTACAATAACAGAGTAAATGCTGTGTGATATAGTTCTCAGAATGATGATAAGAAATTACAATAATATTGATTTCTAGTGAATATTATACTTCACGTTACTTTCAGAAAGCAGATTATTGATTCTGATTCCTTTGTGTTGCTTTGTTTTTGTTATTAGATTAATCATGAAACCAAATTCTGCTACTGAAAGGAATACATGACTGAATCTGTTTTTTTAAGGAATAAGATAGCATGTCTTTTATAATATAGTGTAGTACACTAAATCTCCTGGAGAATAAATGATTTGTTACAGGTCAAAAACCTGATTATTTGAAGAACCCAGTATTTTTATTTTTCTAAGAAAATGTATTGAGTCACCCAGAAAACTCTAATATATTGAAAAGTATATAAAAATTCAATATAATACATGCTTTCTACCTTTTGGAGGATTACAATCTAACTTGCAAGATAAGATACTGGTATAAATACTAATTTTTTAAAACATGCTAAATCATGTGATACACAACTATACTGTTTTAGAACTGAATTGAAGGAAAAAACTATTAGTCATTATGAACAAGGTGACATTTAGCTTTTCTTCAGCAAGGATAAAGATGTGAGTTTTAGCATCTAGGAATTCGGAGTTCATTGTTAGGTACAAAGGAAAAGGAGACAGGGAAATATTCACTTATGCTTAAAATAAACAGTAATGTAAATTATATAACTAAAAGAAAGTCCAGTAGAAATGCAGCAGTTAATAAACATGATAAACAGAAAAGTGGAATCAAGATATTTCACAAAAGTCTTAAATTTGGCCTTAATGGATACTAGACAAGCAAAGGAACACAGGGCAGAGAAGATATTTCAGCAACAATATGAAGAAAATAAAAATAAAATCACATGGAGGCCCAATAAAGAGCAGGCATGGTATGTGTTAAGAGAGCTGGCTGGAAACAGGCTGAAGCTGGCTTGTAGAGAGCTATAAAGGAAGGCTCAAAAATTGAACCTTTTTCCTGGGTGACACAGGAGTCACCACCTGTTTTGCAGTAGATTGACGAGACACTTTTTCTGAAGGATAAGTCAGGTGACAATGGGAATGGGACCATCAAACAGTGAAAAGCAGGGTGGCCACTTGGAAGGGTATTATTATATATTAAAGCAAGAAAATAATGTTAAGTAAAATAAATGAGGCCCAGAAGGTTTCTCTTACATGAGACATGATTCCTCTCATTTGAGAAACCCAAAGTACAAATAAAAAGCAAAATGAAAGACAACTGATAGGAAAGAAGGATCTGGAATATGTGGAGATGGGCAGAGGTTCTGAGCATGGAAAGAAGGAATATGCAAGTGAAGTAAAAGAATCAAGGTGTGATATGGACATGGTCCAATTCCCTATGATAGATGCATTTATTATGTATCACAAACATATACTAATTTTCAAAAAGCAAAAAATAGTGGAAGAGTAACTGTACAAATAAATAAGAGCTCAGAGTAGGACAGTCAGAAAAATTAAAATAAAGGAAAAGAAGAGAAGAAATAATGGCATTGTCAATTGGCTGGTTATCAAGTATGGAGGAACAGTGAAAGACGATTCCAAAGTTTTCACTGAGGGGCTAGATAATACTGATCCAATAACTCAGAATAAAAAAAATATAGGCAGTTTTGGAAGACTAAACAAGGCAATTTTGTCCAGTGTATTTGGAGTAGCAGCTGACATCCTCAGGATATATTCTGGAAGCACTTGGAAATGGGAACTCAAGACAGGAGACAAGCTAATGAAAAGTGACCAAACATTCGCCCTAATTATGCAACAGGATGAGAAAAAACATGTGAATGGTGTGAGAGATGGAATTCTTGGAAGCAAGGTTTATTTGGGTAATAGCAGTATATTATATAACACAAACTTGTGTTTTACTCTACCAAAGTGATCTTTCTGGGGCCCTCACAGGAAATGGTGAGCACTTTCAGCAAAAGGATGTGGCCCCTGATCTCTCCATGTGAAGGGCGCGTTTTAAATGGCTCTCCCAGACATGTGCTATGACCCTCTCCAAAAGTTAACCTTCACACGTCCCAAACTTTATTCCTTTGTTCTTTCCCTCCGTGCTTTGGTGTTCACACCAATAGCTCTGGTGTATCACCTTAAATGAATCCTTTTGATCACAGAAAACAACAATTTGCCTTCTTTTCAACCCCACCCAAGGCTATGATAACTCCAGAATTTCTAAATTAAAAATTTAAGATCACAAGTGTATTTGGGATGGACTCTCCAGAGATTTAAAATTTTCCTATTAAGATATGATTTCATTCACACTGGCTATTATAGTAATAACACTCTAGAAATATGTTGACTCATACTTTATGTTGTTCCTGTTTGTTTTGTTTTCTGGTAATTATTACTGCTACCATTGTTTAAGGTTGCTGATGTATCGAGTACTTTCCTGTGGAAATTAGTACAAAGTCTCAAACTGGGTGACTTAAATGAAATATTTACTTCTCACGGTTCTGAAAGCCAGAAATTTGAAATCAGCATCACTAAGCTAAAATAAAATGGCATCTGGGCTACATTCTCACTGAAGGCCTCTTCTAGGCTCTGGTGGCTGCCAGCGTTCTTTGGCTGGTTTCACTTCAGTGTCTTCCTCCATCTTCACATCACTGTCTCCTCTGTGTGAGTCAGGAGGGGGTTCTTCTGTCACAATCTCCCAATATGATATTTAAAGTTTACCGAGAGAATCCACGATAATTTCCTGATCTTAAATTCCTTAATCACACTTACAATGATCCTTCTTCCAAATGAGGTAAAATTTATAGTTTAAAGACAGCATCTTTGAGAAATATATCCCAATCTACTACAAGTGAACTAATAAAGTCTCTCAAAATTTTATTATGGTGATGTTCCTATCTAGCTCTCCTGGTAGAATCCTGAGTATCAAGATGCTATCTTACATATGAATTTAGATACAAAGGGGAGCTTGCTTTAGGTCTCAATATTAATCTAAACCCTTTCACCCCAATCTATGAAACACACTGTTACTATGTGATGGATTTCATATGAAGCCTGACACTTCTGAAAATAGCCTTAATTTTGAGTTAACCATTGGAATACTTTCATAAGAACTCTACAATGATGTGACATACAGATTCAATTAATATTCTCCGAAGCCTAATATCATCAATTCCCACTGGCAACATTAACATGAAATCAATGTTTTAGGCCAAAAAATATGCAACTGGCCTTAAAAAAGTAACAAAAATTAGAATACTGTTAAAATGAAATACATAATATAGGTTCCATGCTGAGGCATCGTATATACAGCAGAAATAGATATGTATATTAGCAGAAGAGCTGTTGATAGTAATTAAATAGCACAGCAGTTAAGGTTTTTTAATGATTTCACTAAGAAGGCAGTCCGTGGCATGGACCTAGCAGTGGATAATTCAACATTTAATCACAGTGAGCATGTCAAAGTTTTCATTATTCAGTTGAGGAAACTTGAGAATATTTTGTTGCTCTTGATACATGTTCTAAGTAACTACTGTTTATTGGATAAGGAAGTCATTAGAGAGCCACCATTTTCCAATATCTAAACCACAAAACAGGGAACTCACAGGCTAATACTTAAGCTGTCAATGCATTCTAGAATGATGTTACTGTACTTTTAAGATCTGAATGAAAAGCAAAGTTTGCTTTTTGTATGCAGTCTTTGAAGAAAGTAATATTAGATGCAAGAATAAAAGTTTTAAACAAAGATTGCAGTTCACACATCTCAAACATCCTGATGTTTGATGTCCATCAAATACTGAGAGGATTAGTGAAACTTTTTAATCTGATTATTTTTGAGTCAAACTGATGATTTTTGATTGGGATAGAAATACCAAAAACAATTTAAAACTCATATTTCAAACTATATTCCTTGATAACTCATCTTGGCTGAGTTTGGGCACTCATTTATAGAAACTACGTTGCTGTGTCTTTGTTCATAAGACATAAAATATAATTTATTAGATTCTGAAAATAATTTTCATTCATTTCATTTGAATATTCAAATGTGACGACTAGGAAATACAAGATAGTATCCAGGTGGTCTTTGGGCCCGGTGAACAGGGATATTAATAGGGGGCTCACATCAGTAGAAAATGGTAGGACTCCAGTAACTAGAATCCTGGTCTGATAAGAGAAGTGAAGACGTTAACAAAGGTGACCAAGTGAATGAAGTGTTAAGCAGAGTACCATTATCAAAGTTCTTCCTTGTCCTGGAACAAGATAAATCTATTGTTGAGAGTCATAAGACCATCCAAAAAAAAAGTAATATGATCATTTTACACATTATCTTATAATGGAATATATTAATTGCCAATTCTTGCATGAGGTTAAATGTTTCTCTATAGCAAGAGAAAGAGCTAACTCTCTTTAAAACATTTTGAAAGGAAGTCTCAGATGATTTGGGGCAAGAACATTCAAATGGAAGCTAGCTTGATTCCTGGTAACAAACAAAAACAAATGGAAGCTAGCAATAACCTACAATCAGGAGACAGATTTCTTTCCTAACAGATCTGCTAGATCAGGGAAAAGAATGTAATCACAGTGCTGCGGAAGTTCGTCCAGATCCTCACACCAGAAAATCCCGATGCTTTATTCCTCATTCTTTTTTAAGCTATTTTCCTTCTGTATACCCTACTGTGCCTCAGAGAACAATAGCCAAGTGTAAAATTTGAAATTTTAAACTTTAGTTGCTTTTGAGTTTAGTGCGCACAAAATACATTAGGGCAGCATGGAAATTCATTTTGAGGGGCTGGGGAGCTCCATAACTCACAATACAGATGACTAGACTTAAAATTTCTTTCATCAATGAGTTTAAGCTAAAGTGAAGCCCAGAAATTTTTAGGCTTTGACATTTAATCTTTCTAGGGATGCTTAATTTCAATTAGAATTTCCATTTAACATGTCACAGAAATATCTAGTTCTGTTGTTTTAGCAAAAGTTTTGTGTAATAATTGGCAACTGACATTTTAAAATAATGTGCATAATGGCCAACTTTCTGTCTTTTTCCAGATTATGGTACAAAATTTTTTTAAAAATGGTAGTTGCATATGGTTTTGCATTTTAATCTTGGAATTAAGACCTCAAAGGTATGGAAAATGCTTTGTCTATAACAAAAATGAAGGGAGGTTTTGTGAACCTTAATACTTTACCGTGAAAAGATGCTCAGTTAGGAATAGGGTATTAAATAGGGGGAGCTCAAGGAAGAATGGGCAGTAAATCCATTCTGCCCACCCCAAAATTCCTCTTTCAATGATATAAAATGAATCAGTCCCACCAACTCTAGTTTTCCTACACTTGAGGTTATTGCTTTGGTACTATGTGGGTTTAATTAGAATTTTCAGCTTTTTAGAGAAATCACTGGGGATTTGGCAAAACTGGTAAAAGAACACACTTCCTGCACGTAAGTACTATTGTGAAGTTGAGTGTAGTAAGATTTTCTGAAAAGACTTCTAATTTGACGTGAAGCTATAAGATCTGGTCTCACCTCTGCCATTAATTAGCCCTCTGATCTCAGAAATCATCTAAGTTCCTTGGGCTTCAGATTTATCATTTATATTTTGAACAAGTAAAATGTATAATAACCAGTATATTTACCTACACAGATATACCCGAAACAAGAGTTCTGCATGAGTTTGGTTTTCTAATAAATGAGAAAAGATAAAATATAAAATGAATATAATAAACAGTGTACACTTATGAGTTCTATTTTTTTATTGTATAGGCAAGATAATTTCTCAATTATCTTTCAGGGAATGGGTTTTGAGTCTCAAACACACAGAAAATGCTTAGACATCTGCCATCTGATTATCAACCAAGCTGTCTTGTCTCCCAGCTTGCCATGACACATCTGGATTGTAAATGTCATGACATTTCACTCATTCAGCATCCCCAACCTGACACACCCTACATCCTGCCTTGGTCCTTAAATTAAAAGCCTGCAAATTTAAACAGAATTTGAGATCATACATAGAACTGTATCCCTTTTTTATTGGCAACAGAATAGACCTAGTTGATAAATTATAAAGGAATATTGTTGTTCTGGGTGTGTTGGCCAAAAAAAAAAAAAAAAGTAATGAGCAAAAACAATTCTGCTCAGAACTGCACTAGGTTGGGGGAGGGGTAGATTTGAGTTGCCCATAACAATTTTTTACCATCTATACTAGAAGATTTACAATAATAGATTTGATACCTTTAGTAACTTCAGTTCAATGAATATTAAATAAATGACTCAGAAAATGTAATAGTGGAAAGACTGTATCGACAATAGCTAGAATCACGTTTATAGCCTTAATTAACTAGATCATCACTGTGTCCATCTACTGGTATATATCACAGCAAACAGGCAAATGAATGTCCTTGGTTACTGTCAGTGTAGGACTGTGTGAAGAGAATTTATGCAAGGAAGTAAGGACACAAGCATAAAGACTTAGATATTCTCATTTTTTTCTGCAGTTTTCATATAACAGAATCAAAAAAGATTAACACATCACAATTGTATGTTCTCTTATAAGTTTTTCCTTTTTCTCTATTATTCCAATAAAAAAAATCTATCACAGTTTTAACAAAAACAAACCGAGAAATCAAATCTTGGCTCATGTAATATAAGGCCAGTTCATTTTGTCAAGATAGAAATCTGTGAATTCAGCAATTTCCTATGGTTTGAGAAACTACCTACTTTCACACCTCGGCTCATCTTAAGTGTTAAAGAATTGTCGCAATTCTGCACAGAAATGGACCAACTTCATTATCATGTACAGCAGAGGTTTTAACTTCACATTTTCTCTTTTGCCTGAAGGAAAAATGATACCCCTGATAACCAAAGAACATTATTAAAACCAGTTTCCCAAAGAGGCTAATGATAACTAAATTCTTTCTCCTTATGAAAACCAAATTGTGAATCCAGTTATGCATATTACATTTGACACAGTAAGGATTTCGTATCGCTGGCTGTTAAATGGCAGGGAGATTTTAGTTTTTATAGTGCAATTCTTAGGATTAGTGGAAGCTGGTATTTAAAACTCATTTTTATTTTAGAATTTATTATCATGGCTTTTATGAACACTCAGTTTGTCACTTATGTGTTGCCTGCACCCCCATCTTCAGTTTTCACTGCTGCTGCTGTCGCCGCTGTTGCTGGGAGAGACCTGTGGGTTTAATTATTCATCTCCTGCATATTGTGCAGTTTGGTCACTGTAATAGATTCATGACAATGACTTCATTTATCCAAGGTCAGGACCCTTGATTGGGGTCCTTGATAGCTTATTCTAATGATAACAATAATAATATCAAAATACCCATTTGAGTATTTTCTTTTAAGCCCTAAAGAGTCATTGAAATTCTTACCCTTTTTATCAAACCACATTATAGCAGTATAAAGAGTGATTACATGGATATACGTTCAAATCTCACCTTCAAAGTCTAGCAGCTTTATAAACTGAAAGACACGTTTTAAATTTGCTATTCTTCAATTTTGTCTTCTATAAGACCCAAAATAAGAGAATCAAGGTTTGTTGTGGGAATTCAGGGAATTAATAAATGTAAAAGTATACTAAATTGTCTCAGGCTCACCAAGTGTGTAACACATCTAGCTATTATTACAGCAAAGTTATGAATGAACACTCACAAAAGACCCACTTTTAAATCTAGGCAAGCCTCATGTTCTATCCCTTAGATAATTTAGATTCCCATAGAGTCCTTTAATTTATCCTTTAATAAAACAGATTGAGAGTTAAATTTCTTCTTGCCTGAAAGACATGCTTAGACTCATAATTAAGCAGATGTGATACAAGCCTGGTAGCATGACACAGTCCCACCAGGCAGACTAACCTTAGGACACAGCCCTTCAGCTTTTCCTGCCTCATAACCCTCTTCACAAAAATAACATGAGGTATATATACATTTCCTTTGAAAATAACTAAATAAAACTAAACTTAGGGTAGGCATTAAGGGTTTATAGATTATAATGACCTTAGCTAGCAAAGTGTGAGTTGCTCAATACACAATGGACAGGATAGATCCATTATGGGGAAAAAAAAATAACAGAGCAGCTGAGCTGGGAAGAGCCTTGTACAGCGTCTCGATGGTATCAGTCTAAAAACATCAAAAATCAAGCCTACCAGGATGTTATGTGCTAGAGGCAGAAATGAAGACAACAGGGAAGAAAAGGTACATATATGGGAGTAGCGAGACACATTCATTTACTTTATATTCTTATAGCTGTATGTAGATTTGATGACAGGGTGAGGGAAAAATAAAAGTATTATATTTAACTAATGCTAAATACATTGAAAATACTACTGAAAAGCTACAAAAGCCAACACTTTGCAACTGTGTCTACAATGAATGCAATAATAGAGGATAATCTAGATAATTAAAGTGGTTAAAAAGGCAAAAAATCAGAGGTAAAAGAAAGGAAATTCTAATAAAAATAATGAAGGAATAAATAGATCATTTAGAGAACCAAGCAGCTCACCTGGTAGAAATATTTAATGAATTCAGCTTTATTTTCTTGGTTAAGAGTCTCATTTGTGATTAAGTAGTAGCTTTCAATTCATGATAGTCTTAAAGAATGAATAAGGGCAATCATCTAAGAGGAATGAATGTTAAATTGGAAAATAGAATGATCAGCCCTTAATGGGATGTGTAGCTTAGAGAATGTTTTATTATTTACCATTTTGCATGATGCTTCTGTGAAATCTTTTAAATAAAAAATCTGAGGGAATGACTGAAACACAAGTGAAATCACAGCTCAGAATAAAAACCATTCCTTCAACTTGAGCTTAGCCTGCTTAATAATTTATGAGATGTCTCAGTTGGAGCTAAGAGGTGCTTCTATGTTGTTGTGAAATGGGAAATTTCTGGAAAAGCAGACCAGCCAGAGGCAGGAAGGGTGACCGCGGCCCTTCTGCTCCCTTGATCTATGCTGGAGGGTTCAGCTGTGAGCTCAGGGATCGCTACTCTTTTTTTCTACTCTAACCACAGAAATAGACTTTTTAGCAGTTCCACGCTGTCTTCCTGGAGTGGAGAGATTTTAATGTAGTATATTTCCAGTTGCACATTTGTCCAAAGGAAACTTCAAATCATACGACAGAGTAGACACTGAGATCACCTTGCTAACGCCCCCTTCCCTAGTGAGACTCATTTTACAGTCAAGAAAACTGACTCTCTTTTGGAGAGCGATGAGGTATCTATCTAAAACCAAACAGTTAACTTGGCAAGTGGATCAAGGCTTTTGGTCACAAGGGGATGATTGTTTACTTTCCTGAAGAATTTGCAATAAATTACCCTTAAATGCTTTTCTAAACTAAACAAGTTTACATTTACATGTTGTTTTATCCACCTACAAACACATTTTTGAAATTAAATCCTTAATATCTTCAATTCTTTTTTTTTATTTCTTAGTCATAACATACAAGCAGTGTAACAGGATATGGAGGAGATAAATCTTCCTCAATTATTATAATGAGCCTTATTGCATAACTCACTGAATAGAGAAAATCAAAATGCCACATCTGATTCGCTATTGTCTGGTTAAGACAATTTATTTAAATCATTGGCATGACCAGCCTAAATTAATTCTCATGTCCAGGGTGAAGAACTTCTAACTGATAGCTTCTATCAAGTGCTTTCAATCTATTCCAGATTACAGTGCACATAGAAAAGGAAAGAGATGGAGGAGACTTTCATGGTAGGAGGGGACTTGTCAGGAACTATGATATCAGGGATGACTGGGCTAACTCAGGTTGTACAGAGATTAATTTTATGTACCCTGGTGTGGATCAGCAATGTTCCAAAGGCTCAAACTGGTCTATTTCTGGAATATTGTCAAACATGCTAACCCTTCAGTAGAAAAAACAGAAAAAGCCATTCACTAGCCAACTCCATAGTGATCTAATTTGACTTCTGTCCTTGGACAAGAAGAAAGAAAGAAAGAAAGAAAGAAAGAAAGAAAGAAAGAAAGAAAGAAAGAAAGAAAGAAAGAAAGAAGAAAGAAAGAGAAAGAAAGAAAGAAAGAAAGAAAGAAAGAAAGAAAGAAAGAAAGAAAGAAAGAAAGAAAACAAGCAAGCATATGCTTCCACTTGGCTGAGGCTTTTCTATCCAGCTGAGTACCTCCCATCTTTTGTGTACATATAAGGAAGATAAACTCTCTACCCACCACTGTTGAAGTCTAAGAATTTCCTTTTAGTTCACATGACCATACTGTTGTCTTGTGTAGCCCAGCCTGTCCATTTACAGCTCAAAGGGCAAAGGATTATAGGCTCAACTTGTTCCACAAACTGCTTCTTCTTCAAACCATGTCTGATTTTATTTGAATTCAGTCCAGGCTCAACCTTCGATGTTTCCAAATAAATGAAAGGAGCTGACAATAAAATTCCCAGTCCAAAGCCCATCTGTATGTCTATTGTCTAGAAGAAACTATGGAAAAAGGAGTAGACCCAAGTTATTATTATTTTGATTTTAAAACTGAAAACAACCGTGTAGCATACCTCCTTCAGTTCCTTCATTTGAAATGCAAGTTGCTAAAAATTTAGACAAAAACGGCATTCATCCCATATCTCTGTGTAGAGATTGCTATGGTCCCTAGGTATAAATTTCTCCTCATTTTGTTTTAGAAATGAAAATTCTAACTTTTTAAAAGCAAGATTTATGACTACCAAGCTTGTGTCTGCATTTCTTGCATCTTGCTTTCTGTGATCTTACATGATGAGTAGTCCTTCAGGAGCTTACCTGGAAGCATGGAAAGGCATGATTTTCTCGTCTTCCTTCTCCTATTGACCTAAAATAGTGCAGACTTAAATCTGTAGAGGAAAATCATGTACTAGGAGTGGCAGAATACTCCATAATCCTAAATGACTCACCCTTTGATTGACTCACATGAACCGAATCAATAAAGAATAGAAGAAAGCATTGCCAACATTATTAAGCCACTTTGCATTGGTGATGAAGATGGATAAATTTTTTCTATTAGAAGCTGAGGCTTTATAAGCAATGCAGACAGAAATTTAGCTGTTCTTTAGAGGGTGTTACAAGTCTCATCATAGCAATGTCAGCAATAGCAGGCATTTTGTCAAAGTGACAGTCATTAAGAAATAAGATGTGACCTTTCAAGGAAAAAGATCTACTACAGTGCAGGAAACATCAGTATCCCTAGCACTTGGCACATAAGTAGGTGCCTAATCAAAACTCTAAATAAAAATTCATGCTACAAGGTCGCACCTGATATTACACATACCACACCCCTTCCTTTTCCCCATTGTATCTTCTGCTTTTCTTGTCAATGCAGTGCTAATTTCTTAGGAGACAAGTGAGAAACCTACTTCCCTCAGTGCAATATTAATTATTCCATGCCACTGCTGACTCTGGACCATATCAGTCTTTAGCAGTGTGCAAAGATGAATGGTGAAACAGTCATTTGAAAGGAAATCATTATGGCACCTCTCCGCACTGTGTTATCACATTCATATCAGCTTGGGAGATAACTTTGAAACTGCTTGTACTGCACTGAGAACCAATGTTCCAGCTGTGGCCTGCAAAGATGAAAACACCTCCCCCTGCCTTCAAAGTCTTCCTGTTGCAGTGCACATTTCAAAGGCCTCCACTGCTTGTATAAAGGCTGTCCTGGGAGCAGTGGGTGCCAATGACCTTCTCTTTATAAGAGAAAGCAACTGGGGAGAAAAGGGAGCTGTCTGCTAGCAGGAGACATATTCTGGCAGGTATGAGCAGAGTTGGCCTTATCAACCAGGATTTGTAGCCTGATCCCATGCTGAACATGTTGGAGCTGCCTGCCGTTGCTCGCCGTAGGCTCTCCCCAGGTTGGAGAAGGACTCAACAGCTCCCAAGGCTCTCAACTACCTGGTCTAAATTTCAAACATGCAAAAGCCCACTTCGCTTTAAAAGTGAGCCTATCAGTGATTTTGGCTTTTAATTTTCTAAGAAACACCTACTCAGTTAATACACTGCAAGACAGTTCTGGTTCTAAATTGTTGTACCTTAAAGCAGAGGCTGAGTTGTAGAAAGCTTCAAACAGGTTCTCCTACAGGCTTCTGGAAGAAGGTGCTACACTGTGGAGAGCAGCGATTTGGGAGGTAATGGTTCAGTTTTGCTGCAGAGGAAAGCCTAACACAATTTCAGTGTCTGATTTGCACATGTGTGAAATGTATTTCTTCTCACAATCAGGTCTCTGGGAAGTGACTGAGGAATTCTTTCCTCAGAATGGGGGCTTGTCAAATTGCTTTTAACCTGATTCTTCCTTTAACTTCTAGAGACAAAAAATTATTATGATTTATTTTATAGTAGTTTCCTTGCAGGCCAAAGAAACAAAAAGTACAATGTTTGTACGGTGGGGGCTCTTTATTTTTTCATTATGCTCATATTTCTTCTAATAGCTACTTGTACATACACCATTGGTCTACTCAAAATGGAATGCACTAGAAGTCACCATTTGAAGTTTTCATACCCCTTGACTTTCAACACATCTTGTAGTTTAATCTTGCTTCCTTCATCTATAAATCAAGGAAACAGTAGGGCCACATGTGGAAAGCTCCATGCTTTGTAAATGAGAGCAGTAAGCTCTTATTAGGTACCTGATAGTCACAGCCATAGAGAGTGCTAATCAAGCAAGTGTAAAATTCTTTACTATTATTAGGCAATTAACTTTCATAAACCAATGAAAACAGCTACAAAAGGTACTTCAGATTCAGCACATTTGTCTTTTTGATTAAAGGATATATTTTGGCCAGTGTTCAAAGAGTTGCATATTGAGCATTTAGAAATTCTTTTTTATGCAAGTTAAATTGTTATTATAATAAAATGAAGTTATGCAGAAGCACTTTTACATTCATATGTCCTTATCAAGAAAGGCTAAAGTCACTTTTATGATAGAGAAACATCATTTTAAAACAAATTTTTGAAAGAGGTGAAATTCTAAATCACATGACTGAAGTTCCATTAAAATTTTTTCTGTTAAACAAATTAGATAAAAATGAAGGAATGAAAGAAGGAAGGAAGGAACGAAACAAGTTATCTTAAGTGTCTGATTTCTGAGATATAAATGCAAAAAAAAACCCCACAAAAATTAAAAATATAAAGAGACAGGGATTGAAAAACTACTACTGCGGTCTTTCTCTTGAAAAGATAGTGGAAATATTCTTCAAAATGCAGGTGAAATTCACTTATGTAAGTTCCCTGGGACTCAAATTTCTCACTGTGGGAGCCATCTGACAGCTTCTTTTAGTGCCTATAGGTAGAGATATGAATCAGATTAGTTTCCTTCCTTGGAACAATTCTCCTCAGGGCTATACTCATGTGCAAAATGCGTACCAGGTCTAGCAAACAACCACACTATTATTTTTCTCCCTCCAACATGTCTGTCATAAAATACTGCAGCATGATGACTTTATAAATATGCTGCAAATGAGATTCAGTTACAAAAAAATAAAAACTGGTGTTGTTTATTCATAAGGTATACCAGATCATTAGTGAGAACATAAGGTGTCTGACATTGCTGACTTCAACATTTCACCGAAATATCACAAAATCTGACTGGGATTTGCCACTTTTTCTGTAACCTCTTTACTGAAACAGGGAAGTCAATAGGGGAATCAGTGTATGAGGTTGGATTTGAGCATGACCTAGCTCCTCCTGCCCTCCACGGTGGTGATTTTTGTCCAGTGTCACTAAGCTAATAGGGGGGAATATGAATTCAGATCTCTCTACTTCCAGTCCTGGAAGCTGTCTGGAATAACATAGTTCCATCTAACAACCAATGTGAGTTGGATTTAAAGCTGGAAAAGACTCAGGGATGAGATTCATTGAGAGAAAGACACATGGGTCACTGATCATAGGTTTCTTGAAGTAACTCTTGGCTCAGTGTGTCTAAACTCTCTTTTTTGATAATCTGAGAAAAAGAGAGCTCCAAAGGTTCAGTGCCTTCCAAGCCTACCTGTTATTTTTGTCTTGTTTTACAACATGGAAATTGTCAGACATATGAAGTTCCCTCAAGAGTCCTACAATTTTTTATGTTTGCCCAGTTTTCAAGACCCCCCAAATAGCTTTCCTAGAAACAAAGCTACACAGATTTAAAAACCAAGTTAATGCTTCCTCTTTGATCTCCCAGTTCTACAATTTCTGTGCCAGGTGCTTACAAGGTGATTTTTGAACATTTGGAAATGAGAACAAATAATTGTTCTCCTGTATCCCTAGCTCTCTACCCTCTTCAGTCTTATATAAACAACCACAATCAGTCCTACCTGTGCACTGCCTCATTTGGCCACCTTCAAGCTATGCTTAAATGGCTCTTTTTCCATCAAGTCTTCCAGTTTATATCATTAAATTCAGTACTGATTTAATGCTTATCTGATGCCACTCTAGTGTCCATGTGTGTTAGACTATTACTAGATTCTAAATTTCTCTAATAGTCTTAGAATTCCTTCAAGGATGTGACCATGTTTCTGTTTTGCAGTTACCTTATAGCTTTGCTCAAGTACCAGGTAGTACATAGCTGACCTCTATCATAGTCAGAACTCAAAAAATAAATGTTGGCTGTTTTTCTCTCAACTGCTTGGACAAGCTTACACTTTTTAAGTATCTCCAAAGTGTGCAGCCGCATATGAGACTCATACACTTAGAGTCAATTACATAATAGACTATAGCAATTTCTGTCTTCTTTACTCACTGGACCTCAACAATTCTTCCTTGCATGCTAGGTTTTAATCTAAAAATATCTCATCGAAGACTTATGTTAAAGGTTTGGTCTTCAATATAGCAACTCAGAGGTGGAGACTTTTGGAATAGATTGGATCATGAAGGGGTAAACTGCATCAGTCAATGAATCTATTGATGAACTCATAATTTCTTGGGAGGTTATGGACTTGTTTGAAGGGAGTAGATCATGGGAACATATGTGTAGCGACTATACCTTACCCCTGACTTCTTCCTCTCTGATATTCGTGACCTCTTCCTCCACATGCAATGACTACTATGATGTTCTGCCTTATCGCTGGCCAAAATAATGGAGCTAGCAGAAAGAAAGATATATTGAAATCTCAGAAACATG
Source organism: Dolichotis patagonum (assembly GCA_004027295.1). Classification (NCBI taxonomy): domain Eukaryota; kingdom Metazoa; phylum Chordata; class Mammalia; order Rodentia; family Caviidae; genus Dolichotis; species Dolichotis patagonum. The sequence continues at coordinate 145,253 of PVJX010001238.1, read as the reverse complement.
AGCCAAAGATAAATGTTTTCCCACTTTAAATTATGTTGAAATTATTCTGCCACAGTTATGGAAAGTGACCAAACATTCCTATTGTGACCACCAAGACTGTTTCCAGACATTGTTGAATATCCCCTTAAGGAGAGCAATAGACACCACCCCTGCTTGAGAACCACTGAATATATTACAGATGCTTCACTCACAACCATGATGGAGGTACTATTAGAAAGTACTTGCTGTAACTTTTCCTGATCCCTGTTACTTAGAGACACAGGAAATGTAACAAACGGAGTTCAACTGTATTCTCAGCCATGGACCTATGGGGACTATCTTTTTGGCAGATTGTTGGATAATTTACCTCCAAGGTTGGGTTACATATATGTATTAATGTGGCCTGTATAACCCTGTGAAGGCTTATATAATTTGTAAATAGGTGCATGGGAAACATCTCATTTGTCTGCAGCTGTTGAGCATAGCAGCAATCTAACAAACAAAAGTGTTTTGTTGAAAGTATATCCCTTCTTCGCTAAGCCTGAGAGACCCAGCTTGGAGAAAACATCACTGAGATTTTAATGTGGCGACGAAAGAAAAGACACACAAGACAGGCTATTGAAAAGAAATCAAGAAGGCATGGCCAAGGTGGGCATTGAATTTCTGGGGCAGAGCCCAATGTGGAGGTACCACTCCTCATCCGTCAGCTCCACTGATCGCTGTTCTCACCACAAAGCAAGCTCCTGAGAGGAGAAAGGGGAATTTGGCTTTCCACCTCAGAGGTACACCGATGCCAGAGAGGAGATGAAAATGAGTAAACACTTCCCGAAAGGGGAGCAATTAATTCTAAAGGTAGCAATTTATCACACAGCTGAAAAGGACACCCTGGGGTGTACTCTTGGGTGGCAGTTCAATGCTAGGTCTGAAATTTCATTTGTCTCCTTTACACACATGAGCACAAAAGTGGGAGAATGGAAATTTGGCAAGGAGGAAAAAAAAAAAAAACAGAAGAAATGAAAACCCTGTTCAGATTATTAATGGAGTAGACTTGAATTTCATGAATCTTAATATTATGTTCTTGGCATGGGCAATTGATCATCTAAGACTCTACAGTGCATCCAACAATTAAGGCAAATTTTAGACAAAGAAGGCTGCGTGCACATCGTAAGATCAAGCAGCTAGGCCATGGGCAAGACCCCGGGAGGGGACCAGAACATGTAGAAGCAAAAGATCGGTGTTTATGAATGTTGGTGTCTATGAATGTCTCAAGTCTACTTCACCACCATTTTGGTCTCCTGTCTTCATTTCCATCTCACTTTCATCAGACTCTTAGAAACCACAAAGCTTCCAATTATAGAAATTAAGCTCTGTGTCCACCTATAAGGGTTAAATATTTTCAAACAGTTCCTCAAGGTTAACATATCAATATATTTGTTTCTCATATATATCTCAGGCTCTCTTGAATCCTGATGCTCTTTTTAAAATGCAGGAACCTTTCAATATGACAGATGGGCATTAGTTGTATAGCTAGCTATAAATACACACAAATAACTTTGAATAAAACACACTCAAGACCATGGTTACTAGAGGCAACAAATAGGTTCCTTAGTTTCAAAACTTTAAAGGTTGAGAACTATAGTCATTGATGATCTCTAATATTCCAGGTATTTTGTTACATTTCATGCAGGCATGCATGCATATATCCATCCATCCATTTATTCATCCATCCATGCATCTGTCGATCCAGTCACTGTTCTTTTATTCAAAAATGTGTTGAATGCCTACAAGTAAGAGCAACTAATCAATCTGTTTAAATAAAGCCTAAAGTCTATTAGGAAAGGCAAACATGGAAAAAAATCCAATAGTAACATAGTAGAATTAATATAGTAGTAGGCTAATGAGAAGCTCCGTATGCTACATAGACACATGAAAAGTCAACTGGAATGTAGAAAGACACAGTGAGGGATTACAGTGGACAATGGTTCTTGGCAAAAGCACCAGCATGTTTCTACATTTATAGAAGGCATAAATGAGGACAGTTTATTCTGGAAAAAAAAAGCAAGAGCATGGCTTGACTATGTGGGAGAGGTCTGTAATATGAGTTGGAACACGACAGTCAGGCATGTTGGCAAGAAATATACCACCCTAAGGAGATTAGATTTTATCTTAAAGTCAGTGATATCCTTTGGAGTTTCTAAACTAAAGATGACATAATCAGATATGGACTACTATAAAAGTATCCTGATTGCATTGTGACAACTATTGAAGATAGCCAAGATTGGGTGCCAAGAAACCATTTATGAAGCCACTAAAGTAAACAGGAAAATGGCAAGGATGGTAGAGAGAAGTAAATTCAGTAGCAACTAAATGAGTTAAATGAGATGTCAGCATAACTTGTGTAAACCTCTGTAGCACTTGGACACCAATTAAACCTTAACACCCACTATATGGATGAGGCTTAGCAAGGCTAAGTAACAGGCTGGAGATCAAATAATAGTAAACCAGCAGAGATTTAAATCTATCATGTTCGTCTCCAAGAATCATTTTATTCTCACTAATGAAACCTGATTTCTCCCTCTATGGAATTCATTTAATGTGTTAAATCCTAGGAATTGAAAGTGAGTGAAATCTGCTTTGTGACAATAAATTGCTCAGAATCAGATACACTGTTGGAGACTTCATACTACCACACTCTTCCTCTTGCATAAGCCAAGCAATAAGTCCTGCAATAGTTCTTTTATAAACTAATGATTTGTGCAGTCAAGAAAAGATATTCAGATATTGAGTTTAAAATTGTCCCACCCTTGATTTCAGCTAAGAAATTCCTTGCTATGCTTATGGCCAGCCACTTTCAAATACCTATCTGTAGCCTGTAATGTCATTTCCTCTGAGTTGTCACTTAACCAAGCTATACATATTTAGTTCCTTTAATCTTTTTTCCTAACCCATTTTTTCAATTCCTCTAACCATTCCTGTAGCTTCTGCCTGGACTGACTCCAATTTGTCAACATCATGAGAGAGTCTATGAAAGTAAAAGATACTGTGCTCTTATCAATATTTTTTACTTATACATCATGTATTTGCACCATTGTCAAGTTCCTTTATTACTTGAGAAATTTTGCATAAAATAATATCATATCTTTTGAGAAGGCAGTCTCCTGCAACTGTTCATTTCTCTAAGGAGGTTCATATACCCCCACCTTTTATATCTCAAGGCATAATGCTATAGAAGAAGGGATGGCAAGCATGATTAATATACTGCTAGGCAGTAATGATCTGTTTCTTGAACTAGTTGGGTAGTAAGATTCTTTTTTGTGTTATTCTTTTAAAGTTGCTGAAGGATGTAGGAAAAATAAAAATAAAATGTATCTGCAAGATGTTTTTAAATGGAATACATTTATGACTTTCTTATAGGGCTTATTTGCAGCTCTTTAAAAATAATTGACTATCTCATTAGAGAGATAGATCATATTGGTAGAGAACACATATAGAGATACACACTGCTTTTTATAACCTTCACTAGCATAGATGCAGAGGCACACAGAGCAAAACTCACTCAATATTTTTAACTCTTAAGTTTTCTCAATTTATATATATTTTCCAAAATGGGACATCCAATGTGTTCCTTATTTTTATATTTATTTATTTTATGAATATTGAAACTCTTCCTGCAACTGTCATTTAGTTATATTAATATTACCCCACCTTCTTTAAATACAAGAATTTCCCTTGGCACACATACATAAGAAACATGAATTTTTCTAGTACATTGGCAGAAATGTGGCTAACACTGAAAGTGCAATGGATGTCTTTAATATTAGGCATCTTATTTATAGCCCATTTACATCTGTTTGAAGTATCTCAACAATAAGTGTGACTTGGAAATGAACTTGGAGGAACTGTTATGGACTTGCAGCATAGATGGATTCTGGAGAAGTTCTGATGCTGAACTTTAAGACCAGTTACTGACTGGTTTGCAATATGGATGAGGTCCTTAAAGTGCCTGCTGCAATCTACCTGTCTAAAAACCATGAAGAGGCTCCAATATTAAGTGTGCATCTATGTTCATTACAACCAGTGAAGCACTTGTGAAGGTTCTAAGCTACAGGTACTAGCAGAGTTGAGCTTCTCAAAGCAAGGAAGTAAGGCAAAGAAAAAATAGGCAGGTAATTCACCAAGAAGGCAATATTTGAACTGAGTCTTGAAGAAACATCACTTGTCCAGGTAGATAGAGTGACAAAAGAACAAGAAAGATAATAAGAATACCTAACATTTATTGATTACTTGCTATATACTGGGCTCAATTCTAAGAATTTGAAATATATAAACTCATTTTCTTCCCAAGAACCCTATGAAAATAGTGATATTATTATCATTAAGATATTCACAAATAAGCATTATCTTGTAGATATTATAGTGTTCCATTAGAAAGAACAACATAGCTGAAATTAAATAAAATAATGATTATAATGTTGGTTGCATGTGAGAAGCATCAGGAGATAAAGAAGTAAAGGAAAAGTGGGTGGGAACTTGTAGGACTTTTCATGTGTGAGTCTCCGTGGAGGATGACATTACGAGGAAAATTCACTGTGGTTTGCTCTACAACAAACAGCATTATTTGTTTAGAAAACAAAATCAGTGAGAATACAATATTCAGGAAATTTGAGCATAAAAAGGTAAAAGAGTTTCCTTATGCTTGGGTGGCTGAGGAAAGGGATAGGAATCAGGTTGAGATAGAAAATCAGGCTGATTTTCTGTAGTTTGATTTTGTTTTTAGACAAGGGAAAAGTACTAGATATATTTTATAGGCTGATGTGATGATATTAATGGTACCAGTAAAATAATGAGGATATTAAATGAGGTCTAAGAGCTAAAAGAGAGAATGAAATGAAAGAATAATGAACACAGTATTTCAAACAAAGGAATGAAGGGACCCCCTAAAGTGAACACTGACAGAGTAAGCACAGACTTTAAATAAATTCATGATTGATGGCCATTTTCTTGTGAAAGAAGTAACATTTTGCATCCAGTTGTGCAGCAGTTGAAAGGGGGACTTCTGGGGAGTAGTACACTGAACAGACACAAAAGGCTCCTACAACCAGACTAAAGGCAACACTGCAGTGGGGCAAGGGACAGAAACCATTTGAAATGCTCTAGATTGGAGACAATAGAGGAAGAAAGGAAACCACGGTGATAACAAAAGGCAATTTGTAGATTAATGGAAAAGTTATTGAAGCAGGAAAGTACCTGAATTTGAGCTTAAGCATCAAAACTATGATCAAAAAGTGAGATACTTAAGTTTCAGGTTTCAGAGATTCCATAGTTTAGGACAGTGGACTATGTTGCATCGAGGGGGTCAGGTTTCTTTCCTAGTTTAAGTCACTAACGTCTTACACTCACAATGAAGCAAAAGTTATGGAACAGGTCTCTTACAATCCTTTCTCAACCTGACAGCAAGAGTGAATTTTTACAAAGAAAAGTGTCAGTCATAGTCTAACACTCTAGGACTGGTACATTCCAGTAGTTTCTATCCCACTTTAATTCAATCCCAATTGCTTTCCAAAGTCTAACATCCCATCTGATCCATTTCCTGTCCACTTCTCAGACCTCACCTCCCCTCTTTCTGCAACCACAGTCACCTTCTTTCAGACACAGAACACGTCCCAACCTAAAGGCCTTTCTTTATGTTCATCTTCCTCTCAATTGTAAATATTCTTCATGCAAAGTTTACAGATTTGAGGTTTTCTTATGCAGATCTCACTTTAAATTACCTCTTCATAGAGATATTGTCCCTCAAATAGTTTTCTACTGTTATGGCTTGCAGCTAGACATTCCTCCAAGGTCTCCTGTGGTTTTTACAGGTGGCTGAATCTAGAGTGTGTGCTGCTGAGATCAAGGATGTATAATTACTAAATTAGTCCATTGATTTGTTTGGTATAGTTCTGAGTAGGATTAAGGGTGCCTCACCCTGCATATGAGTAGCCAGGATAAAATATAAGGTACACAAAGAGGGCTAATGTCCACACTTGTCACTTATAGCTTGCTGCCTTGCTGACCCTGCCTAACATGAACTGCTTCCCTAGACTTTCCACCCTCTGATTTCTCTTCCTGAGGTATGTGGGTGTTACCACTACAGTTTTAAATAAAGAAGATATGGAGAGTCGAGCTCTGAATTTGGAAAGAATTAATATGTTGCTACGAAGCCAATTCTGTTTTTATACAATGGAACCACATGACCAGTCTCTAAGTGATGGTAAGCAGTAGGGACCCTTCTGTCAAAGACACAGAGAGAAAGTATTCATTTGGAGTCAGCATGGAAGCCAAAGCCATGTGACATTTTGAGGCCCAAGATATGGAGTCATTCTAAGGAAGATACTGGAGCTAATAGAACTCTTTGCCAGTTCAAATACTTTTACAAAGCAGCAATCCCAGGACCAAGAGAAGAATTTACTGATGTTCACTAAATGGTAATTCTTACCCAGGGAAGATAAGCCATTGTGCCACACCAAGAAGAATCTACTGACTACCTTGTCTTCTGAATGACCTACATACATTTAAATGAAGCAGGAAAGTAAATGTCCTCTGCAGTTAAGGAAGGAAAGAATCATTTTAGTTTAGAACTATTTAGGTTGAAATGAACAAAATTTGGAGGCAAAGACTGTGAAAACTACTGTTCATCTAGGATTTGATGGAGAGGTCCATTATTATTACCAATAATCACAATAATGAAAATAAATGCACTTAATCCTAAAGCAGGAGAGATAATTGGCAGCACTGGCATAAAAATCTTATAATCATCCAAGCTTCAGCTATGCCTGAGCAGTGAGAGTGGGTAAAATTAGAGAAAAGAATCACAATTAAAAAAATTGACATCTATGAATTTGAATTGGGCACATTATCTCTAGCTTCTGGTTCAGAGTTTTTATTACAAAATTAAACGAGGGTAATTAGACTCCAGGAACACTTCCACTGAACTCTACAATTTCCACCAGATAGGAAAAAAGACCAAGCCAAGACATAAGAAGAATCAAAAATTTCAAATGACTCATTCTGTTTACCAGTTTTCTATGGAAAACAATAAGGACATGAAATATAGGTGGTTATAAAGTCTGAAAACACAGGTAAATTTATAGTAAATGGTTTTTTGATGTTCTGATAAGTCCCCATGACATTACTGACTTACTATCCATGACACTTTGGGATCTGATCAATATACGTGGCTCATTAGCAAAGTATATAGTTTAATATTTATAGTTCAAAGTTCAGAGTTCAAAACTGCCTAGAGTATGATGTACTAAGACATTTTCATCAATTCTTGTACATGTGTCTGTCAAGCTGTTATGATTTGTGTTAAAATGGCCCCCCAAGCCTCATGAAATTACGGACATAGCTGAATTTAGCATTTGTGATTGGTTTGTTGTCTGGCACTGGGACTGGCAATATGAGTGCTCCACATGCCCAGGGGTAGAGCCGGCAAACAGTGTAAGGGTGGGAAAAAGGTGTGTCTTTCCTCTCTTTTGTACTATTCTTGCTTGCTGTTTACAGTGGCCTCAAAGGGCTGCCCTGCCATGCCATCCACCTTGGAGCCAGCCGAGCACGGACAGAAACCCCCAAAACTGTAAGAAATCAACTTTCTGTTCCCTAATTTTGGGCATCAGGTATTTTGTTTCAACAGTGAGAAAAAAGAAACAAAGATAGAGGCATTGCCTATATGAGTTGTATCTGAGTACCATCAGGGAAACTCACAACTTCAGTGAAACACAGAGCCAGCCATCAGGAGAGTTCAGTTCAAGAGAGTTTGCAGACTAGTTCATTGGGACATGCCACCAAATCCAGCTTTGCAAATGTTCATTCAATCAGCCCCATACACTTTTATCATAATAGGATAGTTACTCTTTGATGTCCTGGTCCTTCAAATGTAGACATCAAATGGTCCTTTAACATGGCTAAGAGTAATGTATGCCCTGAGTTTAGAGCCACTTGTAGACCAACAGAGGAATATGGTAACATATGATCCTTATGGCAGGGAATTTACACTGGCTATTCCATTGGGACAGAACACTTTTCCTGGGGTCCTCTTTGCTCTATAACAGAACAGTTTTTATACTGTTTCCTCAATAACACCCTTCCAGATCAGCAATTTAGCTCAGCAAACGTAGTTCAGGTATTTTCTGTTTTCTAGTACACCTGTCTTGACTGGGATTAAATAATTATTTGTAAAAGTGGTCTGTTCATGATTTCTCTCAAGATTTAAGGTCTATGAAGACAAGAAACATACTCCTATCTTACTTGCTCCTCTATCTCCACCCCAAATTGTCTCATATAACAGGCAGCAGCCATTTTTCCACTGACAAACCACGTCAATTTGTTTCCACTACCTTGAATTCACGAGGCACCAGATAAAATGGCTCCCAAAATCTGCTTTTCAAAAGCTGCCTCTGTCTTAGAAGCAAAACTCAAAATACATGTCTGTCAGAGTCTCTACAGTTATTTTCAGAAAAAAAAAGTATTACCCACCACCTGGGTCTCTCTGTCCTCAGGGCTTCGGGGGAAGGCTGGGAGATCCAGCTGCGGCCTTCTTCAATTGTCACATCATTTCCTCAGCCTCATTTACTGGGTGCTCTTAAGGACACAACATGATTTAACAGTGCCAGACATGACAAGCCATCTCTTGTCATGTCTCTCACACAATCTCCTTTCATTGGATATTTCAAAGCAAAATGTCTGTTAAATTTCAAAAGGATACTGAAATGGCGAAAGTGTTTACAACACAGGAAAGAAGAAAATTCTCTTACAAAAATACCTACTCAGGAGAGAAGGAAAACAAAAGAATGTATCTCACTGAAAATAATGGAGAGAGCAAGAGACAGAAAGAGAGAGAATTTAATTTCCTTTTTTACCAATAATGTGATCAACTCTGTTTCATGTGATTTCTATTTCCCTTTAATTATGATCATGCATTTCTCTAAATATTACAAAAATAGGTTGTCTAAACAATCAACCTAAACTTCAAAATTAAAAAAAAATATGAATATCCCTGTTGCTACTGATTGAAAAAGAACATTTTATAGATGTGTTCTATATGGCTACATGGTGGTTTAAATACGGCTGTGAAAGTGAGTTTTTCTGTTTATTCTCCTTTATCTTCAAGTGTTTTGGTTGACTTCCATGCCTCCAGTAATCTTTGTTTTCTTGTTAGAAATGATTTATTATAAAAAGTACTCTTAGAAACAGCCTCAGTATTTCTGCTCAAATTTCCCCTGCATTCACCTGGTCATATTTTTTTTTTCATATTGGTCTCTATTCATCTCTTCCCTCAGTAGATCATAATTTAATGTAATTATTCAGTAATATTCTATTTTTAGTCATTTATTCATTGGGAGAAGAAGTAGAGAACCATTTCTAGTTCTTAGAATGTATCATTCTTTTTAGGAAAGAAAATATGGGAGTAATTCTTTCTCCATAGCACCTACCCACTAGTACATAGAAAACAAAGTAAATAAACACATTATAGCCATAAAGCTAAGAAGCAAATGAACAGACTATCACCAACTACTGTATGATGAAACCATGTGAGATCCAAACACATTGACTGACATTTTACATCATAAAACTTCTCAAATAACAGTTCTAATCCTTACCCCACTCAAAAAGTAAAGGGTTGATGGTAAGCAGAAGATTGTTAACTTTTGGATGCAGAGATTAAAGTGCTGATACACATTATTTAACTCATATATTCTGAAGTGGCTAAGAGATGAGGATTATGATAAAAGTAAGAGAGAGACAGAGAGACTCCTAAGGGAATAAAAAATGGTTGAAATCTTTGCTTCTGTTTACAGATCGAATTGAGGTACAATAATTCATACTGGAATTGTTTATTGACAGAAAATATTAATAAGTATCATATATAATTCAAGGCTTTACTATATCATATTGTGAAATGCAAACTTTATGGTTTTCTAAAAATATAGGCAATCCTAGTGTGTGTGTGTGTGTGTGTGAGTATATGTGCTTAGTAATAGCTTAGATGAAGAAATTATACCAAAATCAAGATATTGGGTAAATAACCACAACTCTACAAGCACATGGGGCTAAGAGGGAAGCAGCCTATAGTCCTGGAGACCTGTATTGTAAATGAGGTTCATCACTAATGAGCTGAGGTTTCAGAAAGAGAAAAAAATAGATGCCACATTGTTATGTCAATCACTGCCATATTACATATGCCTGGATACACTGAATGAATGCTTTCAAATGCATTCATGAAGATTATTTCTAGGCTGTAAGTCCTTCACAAGCCAACTATCAATTGAGGGTGAGGATAGAATAAGACATTCTTCAGATAGACGATGGCTCAGTGGTGTTCCTTTTTCAGGAGGCCACAGAGATACAGGCCTTTGAGATGAAGGTGTAAATTAAGAAAGACAGAACTCAAGATTCACAAAAGCAGGGCCAGGGATTTCCTGGCATAAGTGGTAAGCAGCAAATAAGAAAACAATGGCAACCATAATGAAGAGGGTACCTAATACAGTCAGAAGCAGAGTTGACAGCAGCAGGAAGATCTCTAGGAACAAAAAATTAAAAAAGACTACCTATTTTTTTATTTTGACAGGACTTTTATAGATGCATTAGCTATAACACTGATAAGTAGTTAGAAAAATAAGCTAATGGGATAATGAGCAATGTTTTAACAAAGAGTTTCAGAAAAAAAGAATATAATCATAAGAGAAGAGCACAGTGGGGCCTGGCGGGCAGTCTCTGTTTTCACTGCTACTGCTCAGCTCCTAAACATTGCCTGGCAGATCTGTCCACCCTGTGAATATTTATGGAAAAAACAATTTAAAAATCTTATTCTCAATAACTGATAATTATGAAGTCATAATAGTGTAAAAACTTAACAATAATTCAACAAACATGTGAGTTTTTTCAGGAAATTGTAGAGTGAGAAAGAGTGTGTGTGTGCCTGTGTGTGTGTGTAATAAAGGGGTAGCAGTAAGAAATAACAACCCTTTTCTTTCAGAGTCAGAAGTAATTAGTAAATATGCAAAACTGAAAAACCCAAGAAGTAGGAGTATAGGAATATTACTAACCAGGTATGGTCGCACGCCTCTCTACTAGGGAGATTGAGTCATGACTACTATAAATTTTTTTTAGGCTGAGAAAGTTAGCAAAGACATTTCTCAAAATAAAATGTTAGAAAGACTGAAGGTACGGCTCAGTGGGAGAACACTTGCCTGGTAAGAATTAGACCCTACGTTTTATCCTCAGTACTCTCCCCACCAACAGTTAGTTGTTAGACATATGGAGGATGAAATGTGTGAAAAAGCATCAAAGAAAGTTGCAAATATATATTTAAAAAAAAAGACTGCAGGGTTTGATGAGAAGACTTCTGTTCTGATGTTTACTTGGGTTTCTCTAGACCTCATACTACTATGTTAAACTGGGTGTTTAGTGAAAGAAATCCTAACACCCAGTTTTCTGCATGGGAAGTTTTTAGAGACTTTGGTAAATTTCTATGCAACTGTAACAGATTTCAACTGACACCACCAACCATGAAGCCCCATCTCACTAAGATACCCTTCCCAGTTTTTCAGACCTGAGACAAAGGGTGGTCTTTCTATATCCCTCTAGTTCTCCACCCATCATTCATTGGGTAGGGACCACTCCTAGGGAGGGGCTCGACCTTGAGCAAGATGGCTTCTTTAGTCTGGATACATCTTAGGGAAGATTTAGCCAAACATCATTATCAATACTTGTAGCAGCTGAAGTAATAATGGGCATCTTTGTGCTGCAAGGGACAGGAGATCTCATTGCTGCTCAAGGTTTTAAAACATGTCTATGCATTTATATAAAAAGCAAATAAAATGAAATTAATTTATTCTTATTGTCCAGGTACAAATTACCTGGACATGTTGGGTTGAGTGATGAAACCAGAATTTAAAATCTGTTTGGTTCATCCATCACTTGATTCTATAAGGCTCACTCTCAGATTTTTTTTCCAGTATAAATTTTCCATGAGAACATAATTTCAAACCAATAAAAGAAAATAGCTGTGATAACCATTGTAAATATTAGACCTCAAGACCGAACAATGTGTCAAGTGGCATCACATTGCAATGTGATTCACTGCTGTCATCTTTTTAGTTAAAACAGATACTGTTCACATTTAAAAGTGATCTTTATGGAACATAAACAAAAGACCTTATTCCTGAAGTTGACCTATAAAATAAATAGAGATAGCGGCTGCTTTTTCATTGCACTAGCAAATCAACCTACTAAGGGGATTGTAAACTAAATTATGAAAACCTAGCCTAAAAATGAGTCTACTCTTATTTAGAAAATATTTACAAATGCTGCTTGATTGTGTATTCTGTTAAAGAAAATTTTTTTATTTCATTCTTGGTTTCACAAAGCCTAGCACTTACGAGGAACCCAGTGTTCCTGGAATAGGATATAGTCCCCAGGCAGAAACAAGTTTTGTTCTATTTATTTTTTTGTCTGTCTTATTTACTGATATTGCCCATATATCTAGGACAGTACTTGACTCATAATAGGTACTCAATTTACTTAGATATTCATTAGCTGAATTCAAAATCCAATTAAAGTTGAAGTTACATGTGATGCCTCAGCTATAAATCCCATGTCTTAATACATTCAGTTTTGGAAGTACATTTTTGAAATCAGATCATAGTGTTCAGTGTGGAGTATAATGAACTTGCCATTTTATCAGTAGATGGCCATGCCATAAAAGCTGTCCCATCTTCCCAACTTGGACCACAGCTATGCAGGCCTCTTAAACCACAGAGCCAACATTAATTCAGCAATCCCACTTCTTTTGCATAAGGAAGAGGAAAGAAACAGACAGGATGGTTTATACAAAAAAAAAAAAAATATATATATATATATATATATATATATATATATATATTAAACAGTTCTCTCAGAAACTTGAAATTAACCAAGATATGGTGAAAATCATATTAAAGGAAATATAAAACAATGCAATTCTTGTTTTTTTTTTTTGTATCAGAAATTGAACTCAGGACCTTGCACTTGTCAGGCAGGTGCTGTGCCACTGAGCTGTATCCCCAGCCTCAACAATGAAATCATTCTGCTCTGTCTTTTGCATAAGTGGTTGGGGATAACATTTGCATAAATAATATCATATTGATTCTTGCAGGTAGAGACTCAATAAAGACAAAAAACACATGTAGAAATAACTCCCACAGGGACAAAAAAAAATCCCAAATATAGTAGACACAGATAGAGGCATCTATTGTATTTAATTTTAAAATAAAAACAATAATAAAGCAAACATACAGCTCCTAAAATGATTGAGAACAACAAACACCCTATGAAGGTCAGTTCTCTTTACTCCAAATTATCTATTTCTCTCTTCTTCCTTGATCATTTCTCCCTGATGAAATTCATTTTCAAATGCTATCCCTCCCCCTTGCCACCCCTCCCTCTTGCCAGTAGATCAAGCATTCTCTAACAGGATAGATAGAGCAGTAAGGAACTAATAATGATAATAATAATAATGAGAAATAGCCTAGGGGATATATTTCATGTGCCTTCCTTTCTCCTTGTCTTTCTTCAGCAGAATAGCTTCCCAGCCAGTGGGGCGTTAATCATTGGAACAGCAGCTGCAAGATAAAGGTCGGGTGAAATTTCACTGTGCATTATAGTATGAGTTGTGGGAGCAGGAATATGTGTCTTGCTCAGTATCTGGGAGGATGAAGTGAAGAGGTAGAGCAGAAGAATCTGTCATTTTGTATATTTATACTGCTTAAGATGGTCGGGACTGGTTCTCCATTGTTACTGTGGATTAAAATCATTTATGTCCTTCTGCCTTCATCAGCGGTCACCTTTCAGAAAGGGAGATAAATATTATGACAGGTTAAATTCTACCTTTTTCCCCCATCTGCCTCAGAGTATAGAGCAAAGTAAGGGACAAGAAGAAGGGGTGCTATGACTGTTGTTCAGGTGCCCTCTCAAAGCCTCATGTGTTCATAGGTGGCTTTTTCAGAGGTGGCTAGATCTAGTGTGACACTGGAATTGATCCATGTGTAATGCTAGGCTCCACAGTACTAGGGTTAAGAGTGTGAGTGTTACCCAGACTGCATAACTTATAGGAGACATAAAAAATAGAAATAGCAGTGGTCATCCATTGCTACTTTTGCTACCTTCTCCCCACCATCACCTGTTTGTCCTCTGTGATGCCTGTCTGCCATGTCACCCTGCCTTGGAGCCAGCTGTCTATGAACCAAAACCTCTGCAAACTGTGGGCTAAATAAATCTTTCCTCCTTTGAGTGTTGGGTATTTGGGAAAGGAGAAAAGGAACCAAGACAAAGGGCACTGGGAACCAGGAGCAGCAATGTCTGATGGGATAAATTTTTCTCTCTTAGTCCTTAGTTGGGTATTGATTCATTCAATTACATAATACTTTGAGTTCACAGATTTTATCTCAAAAAGCCCTGGATTAAGTTTGAAGACATTATTTGGATGAGCTAGATAAACAGATGCCATAATCACTCAGTAAAAAATTGAAAATATTTAGTAGGCTTTTCTTCCAAAATTGAGATTCACATACCTGCTGTATGAAGTAAGGCATCTGAGAGCTTTTAGAAATCCGTGATGTCAGGTGCCCCTCAGATCTAACTCAGACTCTGCACCTTAAGAAAATTACCCAGTGATCTGAATACTTACAAAAATTTAATAAGCTTTCCTGCCCATACTACATGCAAATATACACAAACATCCTTTGTCTCCCTGTGTTACACACAAGTTCACAGACATGCACGCACACAGGCAACCGTCATACACAATCAAATGGGATAAGAAAGAGAAGGTGCTATATTTTATACACAAGCCAATCAAATTCCCATCTTACAATATCCTCTGTGTCAGCTAGCCACCAGAGATATGATGTGGTCTGTATTTATCACCCTCGTCACTTTGTCCTAGGATGACAAGAAAATTCGAAAGAGCCTTGCTTCTCCATTTAGCTACCAGAAGCAGCTCTGCAAACGACTCAAGGCATTAATTAGAAGGTTTCAAAAGGCAAAGCTGTCATAACAGCCTCCGTGCATTTCTAATTTCTACAATCATTCTAACACCCACCCATCCTACCACCTTGTCAAAGACAGAATGGAAATCTCCATCTGGCTAGTAATAATAATTGCTTGAAATTATTTCCCCTTCATACATCAACAGAAAATAAGAGTTGTGTTATTAGAAAAAAATTAAACAAAATCAATTCTTGGACATTCGTTTAAACCAGAATCATTGATTCTTTCTGATGACTCGAAGACACATCTACTAAATAATTTAACTTTTACACAGAAGTAATCACTATGGAGATATTTCCAACAGCTTAAGCAATGAGGAGGAATATACAAAAAATATTATTGAAAGTATTTTCACTACATCAAAATCATTCATCTTTCTTAACCTAATCCATTTAATATATGAAATGGGTGCATGGTTCTTATGGAAATGATCACAGAGCATCTCCTCTTGCTGTACTCTTTCTTCTCCTCCATTCTCCCTTCTCCTTCAGTCCTCTATTAATTTTTATTCATTAATTCAACTGTCATTATGTAGGCAAGACACCATGTAAAATACTGTTAAAATATATTTGAGACAATTATGATTTAGCATTATACTCTTGAGGAGGAAAGAACAGAGCCCAAAGAAGCCAATCTCCATGTAAGATGCTGATTCACAAAAGAATAAAAAACAAGCTATAGATGCAATCTCATTTAAAATAAGTCTATTATTGAGTCCCACCAATCAAACTCTTAATTTATATTAATTTACGCCAACTTTGAAGTTGGTGCTATAATTTCCATATTTCAGATAATGCAACTAAGCTCTATAAGATGACTCAGTCCAAGTCTCACAGTGGGAAAATGACCTACCTAGAGTCATGGTTTTGACAGTTTCTCTACCTATGAACTCAGTCTCCTGTGAATTCTTTCCTTCATACCATGGTGCTTTGTCATAATGGTCTTTGGCCACCTTGAATACTGGCTTCCCTCCTCTACCTCTTCCTGTTGAAGAGAATTTGCTTATGTTACTTTCACTCATTTAATAGTTTTCTTCCATAAAAATTTTTGAGCCCTACTTTGTGGTAGGTCCTAAATATTGAGTGATGAATTCCATAATGTTCCTGCTGTTGATCTAGTAATTTCTCTTACTAGCTTCCATCTGTGTTCTTTCAAAAGATGATGGAGAAAGCAGGTAACTATGGAACCAGTTAAATCAGAGAGTAATGATCAATAATCAAGAGTACTTACAGCATATAATCAGCCACTAGTGAAAAAGAAGGATGGGTTCTGGAAAGTAGGGTCTTGGCAGTAGTACTCACCCCATATGTACTGAGAGGCATGTGAAGGCAAGTAAAAGAGTCCAACCAGCTACCCACATACATAATCCCAGGTGTCACAGAGCCCCTATTTCATTTTCCATTCATACCAAAAATTAAAAGCAGTGCAGCATTAACATAATTTGTATAATCTTCCCAGAAGAATATAAAACATCAAAGCACAGTGCTATATGTGCACCCATGTTTACAACAGCATAATTTGTCATAACCAGATCTTGGAAACAATCTAAATGACCATAAACTGAGGAATGGACAGAAAAGATGTGGTATATTTACACAATGGAGTACTACTCGTAAAGAAAGATAATCCTGAGACTCTTGTTGATAAATGGATGCAACTTGAGACCATACTTACAAGTGAAATAAATCAGTCACACATGTGTGAATATCATATTGTCTCACTGGTGTGAGATGAAAGAAAAAAAATATATAAGATATACTACTGATTTCTCTGAGCTCATTGAAGGGAAAGGTTTGTGCTAGTATTGTTTGGATGATTAAATGCAGATGTCTTGTACTCTGAGTAACTGACTTGAAGATAACAATATGCAATGTATAAATGATTGGTATCTCCTAATTATCATGTTTTAAAATTTTGTTTTTCTCTTTAAAAAACAATAATGATTTGTATTTGCCTATACCCGAAGACCAGTTTTTCAAGAATTAGGAATTAAGTTATTTTAAAAAGGAATAAAGAGAATAGATTGAAGAGGGATAATGGGTGATAATGTACTTCCAAATGTGTTTTGAAAAATCTAAGTGCTAGAACTAGCCCTTGATAGTTCCTGGACTAGCTATTCTCTGCTACAACTCAGTCCTATAGAAAGATGAGTCAAAACCAGAAGCCAAAGCAAACTATCTGGCCAGAACCAGAGAAATAAATATTTCTTAAATTCTTTTTTTCCCCTTAGATGGGTGTGTGCCACAGCTTGAATCGAGTAGCATTCTACTACTATGGCACATCCTCAGTCCTTTTATTTATTTATTTTTTTAATTTTGAGATGAAGTCTCACTAAGTTACCCAGGCAGGACTTGAACTGTTGATTCTCTTGCCTCAGCTTTCCTTGGTCCCTAGAATGCCTTATTTTTAAAGCAAGTATTCAAGAGCAGTGATGCCAGGGGTGACTTCCCACTGATGAATCACAAAGGAGTAAGCCAAGAGAAAGAAGGCGGTTTACCAGCCAGCCCCAGGCTGTAAGTGTGTTCTCCTTCAGGGAGTGCTGATGTATTGATGCCTAGTCATGCCTTTCAACCACTACTGGCTCTTAGTCTGTGCTAAGCACTGTATATTATAGTGCTGACAATAAAGATCTTGTTATCCTAGAACTGATGTTCAATTAGAAACAATATACAAATATGTGATGTAATGACAGGCAGTGGTATCTGCTGTGAGAGATAATGGTGTGTGTGGGGGGAGGGACAGGGAGTACTAATTTCATACAAGAGGATCCTAGAGGTCCTCTCTGGAAGGTGCTATGCTGAGGCATTGCTGGAAGAGGAGTAGAGGGAGTGTTTCCAGCAGAGGCAAAAAGTAATGAGAAGACACAAGTGTGTTGAATATGTCCAAGCAAGGCCAGGACAATTGAGCAAGCATTTCATTTAAGTTTTCCAACTGAAAGATGCCTCAAACACATGGTTTTTCAAGATAAATCAATATTTTATTGCAATACTTTAAAATCAGTATTCATACAGAAAATCTTTATTTCAAAAATTGTTATTTCAAATAACAATTTGAAGATGGTATCGCAGGCAAGATGTTTCCCTGCGATAGACTCACTTATTCCTCCCTTATTCTGGCCCCATGCTCAAGGGGGACAAAGATCTTTGTAAAAGGCACACAACCCTAGGAAGTATGGACAGAGAAATGCTACAGAGAAGGGCCAGAGGTAGCACTGTGAGGACTTCGGCTTCACTGGCTTTGGACTTCGCTGAGTGATCTCTTAGGAGACTGGAAAAACAAAACTACCCCCAGCTTTAAAACACTTGAGAATGGCTGCTCCAGGGTAGCCAGGAACTGAGCTCACTTCTCTCCCTCACTCCAAGTGCTCAGCAGGAAGATAAGTACTATGTCAGCGGTGCTGGTGCAAATTCTACCCTATCAGTACTACAGCCTAATTAGAAGGGCATCTCTGTCACTGTTCTGGATACTGGCAAGACATCCAGCCTGTCTGCCATCAGCACTTTCCCCACAGCCCCTTTGAGTGACTAGACACAGCTTTGGGAAATGTCTGGCCCACTCATAGAAATTATGGTATTAAAAAGGGGTTGAAAGATTATACTGTATTCTCTTCACTTGCCTGGTCGAACCAATCTGGCTGGGTTTTTGTTGTTGTTGTTGTTGTTTTTTAATCATGAAACTATGCAAATCTAGAGAGAAAATGTCATTAGAGAGGCTTATCAAGCAACGAGTCCAACTTCTTTCCCGCAAAATTGTTCTCTGAGATGGGAAAAGAAAGTACCTGTGTGAGGGTAAGGAGAAGACATTTTTTGGCCGGCTTCGAAAATCTAATTAGCCTGACAAATCTTCAGTGCCTTCCCCAGTTATGAGGGCTGGCAGGAAAGGAAAGAGCCCTGCAGCCGCATATTATGTAAGACTGTTAATCAATATAGTTGGGTTGATCCTAAAATAAACTTCCCCTGGAGGCTCTGCTGTCTGCTGGTGAAAGAAAGAGAGCGAAAACTGCCTGGATTCCTCCTCTCACTTCAGTCGTGCCAGTGGCAGCAAGGGCAAGGCCAAGGGACTCAGAAGTAAGTATGACCACTCTAGATATAGGGTGATCTGTATCCTGTTACGCATGGTATTTGAGATAAAATAGATCTGTCTTGCGTCCAATTCAAGACAGACTGACTATTCAAAGAACCAGGAAAAATTTGGTGTTCTAGCCTGCTTCCTGATATGCTTTTTGTAGCAATGTGCTGTAAATCTGAGGGTCATTCACTCTGTTGAACCATATACAATTGTTCATATTTAATCATTCTTGACCTAAAAAAAAATGCAGTCTTACTCACTTCACTCTAAGAAGAGTATTCTATGACATATGTAGTAACTGTTCAGCAAAGTCAGTTCCCACTCCAGAATATGACAGTCTCCCATACAAAACTCTTTTCATTGATTAGTCGAGGACTCTGGTTTAGTCTGGGACCCTCCTATGTCATTGTGGATTTGTGTAAATGTAGATAGAGTTGCTCTTCTTGAGCTTATCCAACCGTACAAGGAATGCTAAACTCTATGAGAAGCTGTGACTTCTGAGTCAAGTCTCTTAGTGTGAAGTGTTTTCTCAATGTGAAAATTTTCAGTGAAAACTTCTGCATTGTTTTTCATGATCACACTTCTATGTAAGGCAAGCCTGTGGGGAAAATTACACTATGATCTTTTCTCAGGTAATGGCCCTGAAGCTTAAAGAGGCTGTTCAGTCTGCTCACAGATGTACATCTAAGTAACTAGAGAATCAGGAGTCCACTTCAGAAATTCTGATGCTAAATTGCACAGTCTTCCAGTCAACATGTTCATATTCTACCTAGAATAGACCATGCTTAGCAGTAACCATTCAATCACAAGTTTTTGCTTTGTTTCATTTTGCCATATTCAGGATCAAGGCTGAAATGTGTTTCTTAGGGTCCTCAGCCTAAAACTGAAAAGCCAAAGAGAGGACTTTCTATGTAGGTTGTATTATAAAACCTAAAACATTGTTTCCTTCTAGAAGTTTTGAAAGTGGTTTACATTCCGCTACTGCATTTGTGAAGCTTGTGCTGAAAAATGAAATCTCACAAACCTTAGTATTTCATTTATACTTCTTATTAGGATAGTTTCAGTGCAGGCTGAGCATTGTGATTTTCTGACAATTTTCTGGTGCTATGAAGCACTGGCCAATGTCAAGGTGACTTTGCCAATGCCCAGCACAGAAAAAGTGGGTCATGATCTGTATCCTGCTAATAGCTTATAAACAATTCCAAATGGTGATTTGCACAGAACACACTGAGCTCTCTCTTTGCTGATAACAACTGAGGCTGAAGAGTGCAGATAAGAGAATGCACATCATTCTTGGAGCTGTTTTGCTTTTGGTCTTTTCTTCTCTTGTGGAAACATATTGGTTATATAGCTGAACATTAGTAGTAAGAGACTTTTATTGTTCACTTTTTCCTTCTATCCTGAATGAGGACTGAGAAATTTGAGTGTAGAATCAGTTGAGTCTTTGTATGTTAGAAGTTGATATACTAATATCATTATAGTTACTCACACTGAAATCAGCTACAGTAAAAGTGCCCGTGCTGGGACATTTGTAGTGGTAAGACTAACAGGGAATCCTGTCCTATTCACTCCTCAGTCTCCTCCCCCATCTGAGGGGGTTTCACGCTAAGGCTTTCAAAACTTGGATCCCTTGTCTCTCACAAATTGAATGTATACTCTCCTTTCTAATTGGCCTTGGCACTTTCCCCCAGGGATGATCATCTTTGACTTTTATAATGTTGCTTCTGATATTTTACCAACTGGAATGTGTTCCATGCCCTATCTTTTCAATTGCACTCATCTTAAGAGGCCAAGTTCCACACCTACTTCATCCATGAAAACTGACCAAGTTATAGTCTACACAATTCATCATCTCCAACACACACAACCACCCATATGTAACTGTCTCACAGGGATAGTTAATGCTAAGCGCTCTCGCCTTCTTCAGATTATAAACTCTATGATGGCAAGGGACATGGACTCCTTTGTTTGTAATCTTCAAAATATGAGTAAAAAGAAAAAAAATAACTTATTTCTCAAGTCCAACAGAACACTTGGGTTTATTTAAAAAGTAAAAGAAAACATTCAAGGTGGGTAACTATCAGATAATCCATCCAGTCCCAATATCACAGATATTTTTATCAGAACTAATTTCAGCCTCTAAATTGAACCCCAGATCTCTTGTAAATTCCTGTCCTTTCCCAAATTCTTAGTCTCAATCTAAACAACAGCTGCTATAGTCAATTGTATTCTTTTTATAATGGCTAAAATATTTGCAGTCTTCATGTGGTATACTGGTTTTGAGCACTTTATTTATACTAACTCAGTTATCATTATAATAGTATAGGTAGTCTAGGCATGGGCGATAATTCCCTTTCCCTCCTTATTTTGCTACGTGGTCAGCTTAGGTGGGTTGCAAATTCTTACTGTTTTTTCTGTGGAGAAATGAGGTTCCCATCTCTTCTTTTTGAGGAAGGAAAACCCTAGAATCTTAGACCGGTAGAGTATGGTGACACTGACCCAGTTTCCAGGATATATGATATTGGCACCATGTCCTTTTTTCCCTTAAAACACCCTCTCTGGAAGCTTTGAGACTCCGTGAAGTTGGTACAACTATTCTGTTGAAGGGAATACAAGGAGAATCCTGGAGACAGCACAAAGAGGGAAAACAGCCCACTTGAATCCAGTCTTTCCCAGTAATCAATTCAGGCATGAAGAATATGAGGAAAGCCAAATACACCAGACTAGAGCTGCCACTGAAACCCAAATCAGCTCCTTAATGGAAAGAGAAATTGTTGCATTGAACTTTGCCCATTAATCTGACCTATCAAATTATGAGATCTGATAAATAATTGTTTTATGCCACCAAATTACGGGAAAAAATTATTTTTTTTAACAATAGTTACCTAGAACCTATGTGACTTGTCTAGGGCCACTTAGCTAATATGAAAATGAACTAGACTTTAACCCTGGCTACCTTACTCCTGGTACATACAATGAATCACTAAGCCATAGTCTTAGCATAGGAAAAAGAATTTGAAAGTACACTGATACTTAGAGAAGGAAAGTTTTACCCCGAATATTAACTTCCAGTTGTTAAATGACTATAAGGTACGGAATAAAGCCTGCACTTTATTACAGTTTATCCAATACCTGTTTACTGAGCACCTACTAAATGTGAGATCTTTACTCGAAAATTCTCACACACACACACACACACATACGCACCTACACACACATTCCTAGTTTCTCATTAAGTGCCTTAACTTTTTTCTTTAATTTGGGGGTACCAGTAGGCATTTTTCTTAACATAGGGTCAAGCTCCATTGTCTGGGCACAATAGCTATGAGTAATTTAAATAGTCTATGTCATTCAAAAGTAGTTCTACACTCATGTCTGTTACAAACTGGAATATAAGAAAGATCAAAGCATCAATTTCTTCCAGAAGACCAGAGCATTGGAAAGCTATTTCAATTCACTGAGAAAGTACATTTTTTATGTTCACACACAGTAAGAGCATCTCTAAAAGCACTTTACAGTTTTTCTTTGATCTGAAATCAACACTAGTAGAAGTCCATCTGAAATAAACTCAAATGATGCTTTCTTATTTCACGCTTTAGGAAAAATCAGTAGATTTTTGAATAGGTAGATTTCTATACTGTGAACTCACCTATTTATTTTTTCTTCAATAATAGTCTCAATTGTAGGCACTTTGTTTATATTATCAAAGCAAAAGACAGCAGAACAGAGTATAATTTGAAAAATGATATCACACATATATGAGAAAAATTAATATGAAATGCAATCTTTCCAACATGGTTTTTCTTCCTCTCTGAAGTATCTACTAGAGATCAAACCTCTATGAGTCTTCCTCATTCAAGAAAATCAGCTAGATCACAGAGGTACACTGCTACTCCAGTGCCTTCTCCTACTTCATCCCAAATCTCTAGAGTGTAGGACCCAAGCTAAACTTTGAACTAAATGCAAGGGTTACTGTGATTTCTGTCTTAATACAGGCTTGATGTAATCTATAGAACATAGAACATAGTTGAGACCAGAATAGTTGTGGAGATGAATTGTTAAAGTTTAAACTTGTTAAAGTTGTTAAAGTTTTGTGGCACACAGAGTAGAGTTCTTATGGGTAGTTGGTAAAAACAAAAAAAGCCCCAAACCCTTGGCATAACATTATTTCCTGTAGTTTATCTTTACAAAAAGCATGGGGCATTTTTATCCCTTATTCCAGTCTATAAAATTCTGCAAGGCTATTGGCTTTCCGCCAAGAGTATGTATTTATACACCCTTGAAAACAAAGAGTGTCAACAGATTTGAAACTCCTTTTAATAGCCTTGATAGAAAAAAAAAAGGCTTGTAGATTTAGTCTAGTTACTACTGGCCTCAAAAAAAAAAGAAGAAATACACATGAAAGAAGTTATGGGAGAGGGCTGTCATCTATCCACTTCCTCTAGGAGAAAGCAGATTCTAAGAGGTTTAGGGTTAGGATCACTGGCAAACTATTTTTACCTTGAAACCCAGTCCTTTGTAGTAGTGCTGACTTTTTTAGTTTGTAGAAAGGGTTTAGGAATTTATACATTCTGCTTCCAAATGTATATTTGCTGTGAGAGGGAGAGCCAAAAACTGACAATTACCATGGCTGCGTCCCTGAGTCTGCATAACATTAAATCCTCTTGCAGTCAGTGAAAATTTGGCTTTAAAAAGGGCTACAGAATCAGTCATTCCAATGAAGAAAAAGTCATTTGCTCCTCTGCTTCCCACAGAGATAGCAGAATATATTCTGACAGAAACAAAGCAAGTCTGCCAAGACCTGTGCAAACAGAACTATCCCTTCACCAACAATAAACAGATCTGTTCTTGAGCTATAGAGAGTCATAATAGAAATAAATATTGCCTTTTATCTTCTTTTCAGTGAGTGGAGTGAGATGTCAGGAGTTATTGCTTTAATATTAGCACAGTAGCACTACATTTTTCTTTTGATCATATGTGTAGGTATGCATGGAATAGAACCTTTGATTAGAAGACTGCTATGCTAGCCAGGTTCTTAGCAGCCTTTAGAAAACATATAAAATTGGCTGATAAATCATTAGCACAGCTTCAGATTGTTTTTATGGAACTGTGAGAAGGATTCTGTTGGAAGAAAAAATGAAAGGAACACAGCATGTTTACTTCTGCTTAACCACATAAAACTAATTCAGAAAAATGGGAACACATGGCAGGTTTAACTGATTATTGCCTTTAACTTTACAATGTCTGCTGGAATCAATGGAAGGGTGATGTCCAAGACTCAGCTGAGTTCCTGTGTGTGTGTGTGTGTGTGTGTGTGTAAAAGTGTTTTCCTACATAGTTCAAGCTGTACTTGAACTTATTATATAGCTCAGGTTGGCCTAAAAATTGTGGCGATTTTCTTGCCTCATCCTCCTAAGTGCCGGGATTGCAGGTGTTCACCCCCACATCCCAAATTAGATAATTTCTTAATACTGGAAAGTGGAAGGAACATGTACTGATCTAATGAATTTTTTATAAACACTAACTAGGCTAGGGGTGGTTTCCCCACAAGCAGTTGCAATGTCTTATTTTATGCCAGAGACTTTAAGGCTAATAACTCGATTAACCTCCTATCCCCTACTAACTAGATTTATGAAATGCCAAGGGAATCAGCAAAGTATTATGCTTTAGCTTCAATATAATTACTTTAAAATGGAAAAACAAAAGCTTTACCACAAAACTAAGGCCTTCCTGTCTTGCTACATTCAAATCTTCACTTTGCTTAATATAATTAGTATGTTGGTCAAACATAAGGGAAACCAAATGGACTCCCAAAATGACAAATGATTAATCAAATTTAATATCAAACACAAAGACCACATTTTACAAGAATTATTTGAACTTCTAGCTTCAATTGCCCTTGATTTAATAGCACCCATTGGTCTCATGTTCCTACAAAGCCATCTGGAGGATGTGAATAGAATTGAACTAGATACTCTTTCCCAGGGTAACAAAATGTCCTTTATCTTCTTTCCTTTCTGTTATTTGAAAAGAAGCAGTAATAGACTAAGAGGGAATTTCATGCTACACATGTAGTCTATTGTCCAATTTGCATAACAGCTTAAATCTGTCAGTGGCAAATATGATACAAATCACAACCACAAATACTAGAAGATTCTCACAACTAGTTCTATGTCTGGTCTTGCTACTATGAGCATCACCAGGCATCTTTCCTATAAATGTAGCACTTCAAATTCTTCTTCTTCTTCTTCTTCTTTTTTTTTTTTTCTGTTACCGGGGATCGAACTCACAACTTCATGCTTGCCAGGCAGGTGCTCATGCTGCTGAGCTAAATCCTTGGCTTCAAATTCTTTAATACATAGAACACTATGAGAGTCATGCTTAAATACAATGGTCCAGAAGCAACTAATTCTTAGAAAAAGGCTTACCTGAATGCTGGCTGTAGAGCGATTTTTGCGAGTTGTAGTAGTGGCCATTGTAGTGGTGGTTTCCATCACAGTTGTGGACATTTCTGGCGGCATGGAGGTGGTCTGTGTGGTTCCCAAGATCGATGGGACTTCTCCTACCAGTCGGACACTTCCATTGATTTTAATATTAGGGTTGTTCTCAGCTGCCATGTTCAGTACCTTCAAACCATCATAATAGAGCCCAGAGAGTTGACCTTGGAAGAGGCGTCCTTTGTCCTTTCCTCCAATGGCTATTTGCGCCTGGGTGTTGAAGATGGTTAACTGCCGGCCTAGTGGGTTGGGTGGAGGAAATATCATTATTTCCATACATTTTCCCTCCTTGCCTTACCTGGTCTGAATGGACCAGGCATCAAAGCAGGCTTCCTTGGGCAATTGAAAGGGGAGATACAGATAACAAAATTTTAACACTGATATTGGCAAGTAACATCTCATTACAGTTATCTCTTCCACGGTCTAACTGAAAATTCTAAATAACCTGAATAATGAAGTCTTTATTTCTTTTTCTTCTATGAAAAAAATTTCTTTATTTCTTTTTCTTCTTTCTATAAGAAACCTTGTTTCAATGGTGAAAACAAAATTTTCTTTAATATGTAATTATAGATGATAGAAATATGAAAATCAAATAATGACCACAATAAATCATAGATGCTTATTGATTTGACTTTTTAAAACTATGAATTTACTTAATGACAATTAAAAGAAATTATATGTGACAAACAAAAATTCAGTGAGGTGATTAAGAGCATTGAATTTAAAGAATGGACAATATAATTAAATTATCTAAAATTAAATTTCATGTAAAAGATTAGGATTTATTGCACATTATAAAAATGAATATTCTAGTCACTAAATGGATAATTTCCTATGTCTTCATAGTGAATAACATTCTACCTATATTCACTGTCTACAATACTGTAGCAGATAAATTCCCATAACTGCTTGTTTTGGAGGTAAGAGGTTATGATCAGACAACTAAACTATACTCCATGGTAGAAAATAAGTAGGAATGGAGGGTATGTATCATTCAGGGAATGCATCATTCAGAATCATAATATTTTTAGAAGAGGAGAAGGATTAATAAAAATTTAACACAAAACCTTAAATTATATAGAGATACATTAATAGGTTTAAGAATATCAATTCATCTATTTGGAGTTGTCATTGGCAACCATTTATACTTTTGTAGAAAGAATACTATCAGAATAAAATGATGGATTTTAGAAGAGAATTTAGAATAGTGGAACTCATCTAATCTTGCACCCAACTATCTCTTTTTATTTAAAAAAAAAAAAGCCTATCTCAAGCTACAGCCTTCCAGATAGGAATTAAAAAGATGCCTAAATTTCATTTTAATTTATTTTGGAGGCCACATACAACGGCCATCTTAGTGCTATTTTTTTTTTTTTTTTTTTTTTTTTAGTATTGGGAATGGAACTCATGACCTAGCGCTTGCCAGGCAGGTGCTCATACCACTGAGCTAAATCCCTGGCTTTAGTGCTATTTCTTTAGACTATTTCCTTCTGCTTTTCCATAAGGAGAAAGTGAAAGATAGGCCTATTAATAGAATTAAGTAAGATGAGTTTTTCATCATTTAGTGATCAAACAATATTCCATTCATCCTGAACCTAGTAAATAGATTGCTTTAGCAATTTAAATCTAACAACAATTTTCTCTTATTCTTCCCTGCTTATTAAAAATGGACAGATTTTTAAGAGACCAAAATTTTTATTCTACAATCTCTGATTTAATGAGCAGAGTTATATGATGCTATTATGGCCTTGAATCTCTTCCCCCAAGATATGACATTCAAGGCTATGCAAATGCTTAACTGCCCCGGAATTTCTTGTATATAATCTGGAACCGATACGGTCTATAGCCCTTCCTCAGTGTGCAGCAGTGGGAGAGATTAAAGCAGCAGAGAAGGGAAACTGGGTCTGTTCAGAGGGAACTCTTTAGACAAATGCCAATTCTGCTAATTGAATGATTATTAAAGACTTACTTTTTACTTAAAAATAACATATAAATAATACCTGTGTGAAAGTTTAGGAAACTGACTAGTAAACGTTGTTATGGTCAAAATGATCTTCATTTTACAAAAAAATCTCCAGGGCATAGAAAAGGGACCTGCTGACCTTAATGACAAGAGAACTATCCAAACTCCAAAGGTGCAAACCAAACAGAGAAAATACATTTCCATTTTTTTTGCACCAGTTCCTTCAGGGTCCTGTGTACGTGCAACAATGGTATCTGTCCTTTGGACACTGTTTTCTTCACACAAATGTAGCAAAGTTAAGTGCTCAATAACACAAGGTAATGGCCTGGAGTTTCCTTCTCTGTACAGTTTATTTCTGACAACAGATTTTCCTGGGATTTCTAAACTTACTACATAAAAATGATATCATCAAAGTGGTGAAGAAACATTACTTCAACATAGACACGGAGTAGTTTAACAAAAGTTAGAAGAAGCTGCAGTATAAGAGATTTGTAGGGTGAAAATGCAATATCTTATACAAGACAGCCCCAGTACCACGGCATATCTTCCACACCTACAATATCACCCTTTCATAACATTTATCCATTTCTCTTTTTTGTTATTTGTATATAACCCAGCATTGCTGGTTAGTTAGTGCTTGAGTAATGTTGATTATAGGGAGAAGGTTTTATCATGTAATATTCTTGAGAATGCTTTACAATGATAACTTCTGTAATGGTTTTCATCTTACTTTCTAGGGAATATTCATTCTACCAATGCATTCAAATGAAAATAGTGTCAGAGAAAGTTGAAATTCAAAGCTGAATTACACTAGCTGAAGATGATGGATTGCATTCATTTCATTTACTATAGTTCACCCCATAAAGTGGTCTTTGCTCACTGGAGACTGACCCAAGCCTTAGGAAAAGCAAGACATGTTTGGGGGCTATAATATTAAACTGCTCTTTCATCCCTGGATACCAGTGCTTTCTCAGAGAGATCTGACTAACCACTTCTTGCTAATGAAACTGGCACGGTGAGACAATGAAGGTCCTGTCTATTCAATTTCCCATCATGTCGGAGAAAGTTCTTGGGTTTCTATTTACTTGTTCATTTTATGATACACTTCTAGCTAGATGTGTTTTTCTTTTGTTTCAAAATCTTCTCCTAATGCTCTGTATTTTGGGTTAGGTGGTTAACAGCAAAGTTAGAAATCAGAAAAGAAGAGGAAAAAGTGTTCATTCTCCTGTCTTCTCCTCCTCTGGTTGACTTTGTCAGCTAAGCAGGAAAAGCAGCCAGTGCTATCCTTTCTTCACGGGATAAGGATGGTCTTAAAAACACTCTTCCTTTCCACTATGTGACCCAAATTTCTCAAAATCAATGCCATATATCTTTATTATCACTATTGTTATTTCTTTTCATCAATAATATTTTTAAAATAAGTTATCACTATACATACAAGTGTGTGTGTGTCTACAATATACATACATTGCCCAGTGTGAGAATCATCGTTTCATGAATAGTGTGAGGTTTTGCCGTAATGCCAGTGAGGGTGTGTAGCAGTTTTGTTTTAGTTGTATGTCTCTTGGAACAGTAACTTCACATATGCTTAAATTAAATCTTTGCACGTATCTAGTCAGCGTTGTGCAAAGATTAATTAATTAAACCTCAGAACACCCTTGGGGAATAGTCAGTATTATTTCTCCTCTCCTCAGTTGGGAAACCTGAGACATAAAGAGGTTAAGTGGATTGTCTAAGGTCAGAAAGTCAATCAATAGTAGACAGAGTCAGAAAACAGAGTTGGGAATGCTATGACCTAGCTCTCTCCCCCAGTGACAGAAATAACTCCAAGGAAGCATTCCAAGTACTTCCTAATGCATCTGTCTAATCATCTTTCTGTCTCTACCCTTTATATTCATTGTTACAAGGCCTTTCAGTGCATATTTTCCACTACTTTTGATGAGAATGTTTGCTAGGCAGAGGAAGAGGTAAAGCAATAGAATAAATAGATGTTACTCACCCAAATTACAGAAAAAAAAGAATTTCAGTGAAAATAATGTAGAAGAGAATCTGACAGTTTGCAAAAAATCTTTTTAATATTAGATGCATATATAAATGTATATATTAGATAAGAAACTACAATGCTTCCCTCCATCCCACCCCACCCTCCCCTCTCCCACACCGACCCTCAATTTATACAATTGAAAGCATTGTTCTATACGAAAGCCAATTCATTACAATGCTATCACAAGGAAAACTATAAAAGCCTACCAAAACTTTATCATGGTTTATACAAATGACAATGCCTGGCATGCTATTAAACTTAGACTTCAAAAGGCAATGGAGTAAAATAAAATATTATTAACATAAAATTGAAAGAAACAAAAAAGTTCTCTCAGGCACATGAGACTCAGGCATGCATCTAGTTTTCTTTTCCTTTTTAAAAGTGAGGCAATCATTGTATTTAATGTTAAAGGGACTTTATGAGCTTTTGATTACTAAATAGAATTATTTGCTTTTTAGAGTTATTCTTAATTTATTTTTAATTAGACCACATATGTTGAAAACAGGGCAAACAGTTAAGACCTGGTGAGGATTTTCCGTGTTTAAAGGTCTGAATGTCTTTACCCAGCTTAAAATCCAATGGTCCTCTGTTTTGGAAGTGGTGTAGTAAAGACGACTCTCAGTTCCTCCTCATGTGTAATGTAATCAAATCTCTACAAACCCTTAGGTCTCACTTGAGGTCCTGAGACAAGAGTAGCTTACGCTGGCTCAAGAAAGAGCAGAATGTATAGCTTCATAGATGTAGAGATTTTCTTCATTAAAAAAAACAATAGTTTATCTCATAACCAACAGAAGCCACACAGAAAATTCTAACTTGAGTTATAACCGATGCCCTCTTTTAATAACAGGGTGGTTGTTTCTTTGAGCAAATCAGAAACTGTTTTGCCTTTCATGAGCCTTTCCCCTTCCAATTCATTGTCTTCACCACTTACACGTTTGTTGCATAAAACATCAAATACACAAGGGTATCATGCAACCAAAGCGTAAAATAAGCTTGTTTTTTCTTAGTTTCAGTCAGCAAGTAGGATGCAATTAATCTCATAAAAAAACAAAGCAACACTTTTGCCTCTGGGTTTGAAGTTAAAGGCAAAATTCATCTTTCTCATTCTTTTCTTTCTTTAAAACCAAATGTTAAAATACATTGTTTCCCTTATAATATTTGTTTTAAGCAGGTTAAGTTTCAAGTCAATCTGTGATTTTTTTTTGAGCTAACCATGCTACAAAGACAGTAAAGCCAAAACAGCCTCAAGATGTAAGTTTAAAGAGTACTTTTGAATTTTTTAAAGAAAGCTCTGGCATAAGAGGTAATTTAAAACAAATTAACAAATAATGTCATGCAGTGGTTAAATTGCCATAATGCATTTTTTAGACATCCCTGAATTTCTTGTTGGTGGTTGTCACACTGATAGTAGGCTAGATGTTAGTCCCTTTAACTGTATTTTAATGGCAATGTATTATAGCATGATTTATCAACATATGGCAGGTGGAAGCTGACACAAATTATAATGAAAATTAAAACAGTCATTTATGCAGCAGGCGATTATCATTTAAGGAACATTTATTTGCAGGCTTTAAAAATGAGGGTTTAGAATCAAATGATTTTAAAATGAAAGTTTTAACGACGGTTACCTTTTTCCTGCAGCCACTCCTCTACGGGCCGGTTATATTTGAAGGGGATTTTCTGTTTTACCATTTGGAAGCGTTCATTATCAGTGTTGCCTTTAAAGTTTAAAAAACAGCTTAAAGAACAATCTGAAAAGTCAATAAGTCATTAAGAAAAAAAAACATCCTAAGTTTTTTTGTGTGTTTTATGAAGTTTTTAGAGATAGATATCAATTTATCTTTAGTAGAGGTGGAGTTGAAGGTACTCTGCCCTCGGGTGGCAGGTTGGAGGTCAGGTTGGTCTTGGCTATGTAGTACTCCATCCTGTTAAGTCAGCTGAGGGTCAATAAGGATACTTTTACCCCAGTTTGACCTGAGGAATTTACCTGCCAGACCAATTGCACAGTGCAACAGGGAATGCTTAGCTCCTCTGCCAGGCATGCCCCACTATAAACCACTGCAGTTTCCTTAAGGACAAGGCCACAGCCTCATTCATTGCACAGTTGCACAGAGAAGCCAAATAATAGTTAAAATCCTATAGGAGGGTACAGGAGACTTAGGCATCTTCTCACCTGTGTTAAACAGCCAGAGTAATACACAGGACTCCTCCAGACTCAATGTCCTTTTACAGACTTACTGTACGTTTAGAAAAGAAAGGACCTTCAAAGTAAATATATAGAAGTAGGGACACTTACAAATATGAGATGCTGATTTTCATTTCTTTCTCTTCCCTCTCTGAACAAGCACTCATTCATAAAGACTGCTAGGGATACTTCTTCCAAGAATTAAATATCTAATCAGTTTCAAGGCTCCAACATAATGCTTTTAACTGCTAGCATGGCCCCCTTTCTTCTTTTGCAACTGTTACCACCACTCCTGGATGATTTCTCTAATTAGGAGAAAATGTAAAGTGGTGTTGTGGTGATTTGCCCCTAGTGAATATGCTTCAAATAACAAAATAATGAAGCCAGGCTGTGGGAGCTGCTCTATTCCATCAGCCAACCTCACAATGATCTAACAGAAACTAGTGAGTTATAAATTTATTACTCTTGATTCATGGCCCCATATTGGAACTTAGGGACCTCCCTTTCAAATTACTAATATTAAAAAGTGAAATAAAAAAATCTCAAAACAGGTGGCTCAGAAACAAATTACAAAGAAATTTGAAAGCCAGAAAGATTATTACATTTTAATATAGCAGCAGAACAGGGAAAAAGAGGCATGCCATGGCACTTAACTTGTACAGCCACCTCTGTGTAGGAGCTATTATTGATTGAGAAGTTTACATGCAACTAAAGAGGGCCCACCTTCTGTGTGTGTGTGTGTGTGTGTGTGTGTGTGTAAAATGGAAAACCAGCAGCAATATTAGGGAATTCTGTACCCATGTATCTCTCTGGTGAGCAGACTCATTACCTTATTACCCCAAAATTAGAAAAAATTGTTCACAAGGAAGGCAACTGTGGATGTATTTCCAGCCTACATTATGGAAACCTATTTGGCTGGTGTAAAACCTAATGTATTACCATATCAAAAATTAAAGTGGATAAAGTACAAAGAATAAAAAGAACAAATTAACAGTTTTGGCTTATAGTAGATAATCTAGGTTTTCCTCAAATTTAAATTTCTTAGAACAAAATGGGGGAGACCTTGCCCCTAAGAAAGGCAACTTAACTTCTTGGTGCTAGTGAGAGAAAATACCTGTTAATATATGTAATGATTACCCATTATTGTAACAGTTCTTTCTGGTATATCTGGGTTCTCAAGATTCCATCAATTCAAGATAATGTTAAGCAAATTCTCAATTTTTTTTCTTAATTTTAGAAAAGGACCATATACTTTTCTGAGAAGAACCTACATCACTAATTATTAATCCTATCCAACAGGTAATGGAGATGGTAAAGAATGCCATTCATTTTCTAAAGTTTTAGGATCATTAAAATACTATACTCATAAATAACAATAGGATTGCGCTAGGTTCAACTTGAATAAATTCTCTTATATTGAGTGTTTTTTATTTATCATTTTGACTATATCATTACATATGGAAAGATTATTCACTGTGGAATGAATCAGTGAAGCCAAATAGCAAATACAAAGCTATATCTTCTTAGAAAAACACAGAGCAGCATTAGAAATAACCAAAATTCCAAAACTGCCAAAGTTCTAGATGTGCCAAGTTAATTAAAAAGCTGTATTTATTGCCTCTTCCAAATGCCCTCTGAAGCATCCCTTTAGGTATGGCATCCACTCTATTTGAAAATAAATCTCTATAGAAAGTAACAAGATATAAACCAGAAAAAAGGAAACTATATGGGCTGACCAATGATACGGAGGGAGAAAGAATAGCCATGATCCAACCTTTGACCCCTATCAAAATGAAAGAGAGAGAGTCATTCTTCTCCACCTCAGCTTTAAAGATATTTAGAAAAATATTTTAGTTGTCCACACAAGACTGACAGTATCTGATTCTAAGGACAGTGATCTTGCATGCTCCTGAGAGTTGTGAACGAAGGAAGGTCACTTGGAAAATGAAACTGGTTTAAATTGCCACATTAATATTGTTCTTATTCTCTTTTCATGTCCTTGTTGATTTTTTATTTTAATTTATGTCATATACTAATAAGAATTGTTTTAGGAACATGTGCATGAGAATGAGTTCATTTGCCCTGAGCGGCGTCCCCTAGATTAAAAGAAGAGCCTTCTACATACAGGAATTCATTCATAGACTGTTCTGAAACATGAACAGACCCCTCAACGTCATACACATTCTTACTAAATCCTTAATGGCATTCAGTTTCATAGAGCAACCAGTATGACATTTTAAACAAAAAGAGTGCAATCAATTCAACAAAGTAATGCTGTATTCTGTAAACAATATGAATAGTAATGTCATAATATGATTAAAAGGAGGCATACATACATCACGAATTCAACAGAAGATGTACTATGTAGCTCTTTACCATACTGAGAAGTGTAAAAATTGTACCAAGAGATTTTTAAGTAAATAGTTGTTAAAGTAACTCATGAATGTGATACCTACATGACACTGGATTTTATAAAAAAAATAGTACTTACACTTTATTGTAATTAATATAAACATGCGGGTTCATTCTCTTCCATTTTGGCTATGAAATTGGGATTGTTTTAATACAATTTGCTTCATAAGGTCATTTTTGTTTGGACTACTGGCTTTACCATCAAATATTTCAACTTTTGGAGACAAGCACAACATGCACTGTTGAATTATAATATTGCAAATAGCAAAATACGAGTTGAAATTAGTAAGACCCAACTGGCTCATACACATTGCTCCAAACTTTATGCAGAACAAATGCAATTTCTACATTTTGGTGAATCTATTTATGATAGAAGAAGACAGATAATCAAGCAAATTGTCCCTCAAATAAGTCCCTAATACACATCAGTAGCTCTTTAAAGTGAGGACATGGGATTTTTTTAATGGGCCAAATGAGCAAAAATCGTTTCAAGTGAAGAACTGAAAGAGAAAATTCTTGTGTAGAACAGAGAATAACGTGTACAACATAATTGTTATATTCTTTTGTTCCAAAAATAAGCCACTTCATTAGAAGTCATGCTAATGTTCTTAAAGTCATAATTAATATAGCATAAGAGTTAAGACAGGCTTGGAAACAAAACTGATTTTGAATTCTAACTTTACCATTTATTAGTGATGTGGGCAAGTCACTTAGCCTTGGTTTTCCCATTTCTCAATTCATCATAAGATTAGGCATAGAATGATAGGAGGTATTATATACATAAAACTCAAAGTAAGAAAACATTTAATTCATTTACATTACCAATATTAATATTATTTAACTATCCTAACAATTAAAAGGAAGCACGCTAGTTAGACCACCAATCACTACCTCTTAGCTGACCTTGCAGTGACCAATAGGCCAGAGAAAACAAAACATCCTAAATATTCTCTAAATTATCAGCTCTTGATTTCTATGTCTCCACGTCTTCTAAATTATACTCAGCTAAATCGTTTCTGAAACAAAGTGGGTTTCTAAAACCACCTAAAGTAAAAGAACAATTCAGGCATTGACAAATGTGATTTCTTGGTCCAGCCACAGTTAATGATGATATACTGCTGCTAAGTTGAGAAAGAGTGGCTTAAAGGTTCTGGTGATTTGTACTGGGCTAGCAGGAAACAGTTTTGGGCAGGTAGTCTATTAATACCATCTGAAATGTTCTCATGCATGGGAGTATGCTGATAGGAATATTGTAACAACATTCACCTGTGCACAATTAATGCCAGAGATACTTCTGTGTTTGGTTTTGAGATCTGGAATAAAGGAAGAGAAACTTTTCTTTATTTCTCTGTGGACATTAAAAAAAAAGTGAAACTGTGGGTCTAAAGAACAGTTAGAGACTGAATACTATGTACGAGAGCTAGAGGCAAAAGAAAATTGATGGGAGTATCCTTAACTAGTAGGGTAGTTCAGAGGTTTTTGCCTTGACTCTGTCCCTAAAGAACATTTCGTGAGTTTCAAAGCAAACAAATAACACTAAAGAAAAGTATTTGGAGAAACTCTCTGACCTCTGCTTGGGCTGCATTCCCAGTGCAGGCCCAGAATGTCTCTCTTAGAGTCAGGGAGGAAGGTGTGCTACCCAAAGGGCATCTAGAACGTTTGACCACTAGTAAGTGGTGATAAAGCTCAACAGAGAACTAATATCTTGTATTTATAAAGTGCCTTTCAACTAAAGAGCTCAAAATGCAATTATAAGTATCACCTCATTAATCCTCACAAAACACCTTTGGG
This sequence comes from Dolichotis patagonum, assembly GCA_004027295.1. Lineage (NCBI taxonomy): Eukaryota > Metazoa > Chordata > Mammalia > Rodentia > Caviidae > Dolichotis > Dolichotis patagonum. The sequence goes on along the minus strand of PVJX010001238.1, from coordinate 109,245 downwards.
CTTAAAAAAAGAACTATTTGTATGTTGTGATCATTTAGAGTACCAAGGTAAAGAAATTAATCTTTTGGGACAGAAAAACTGATCAGCTAGAGGAAGTGAATTAATAGCCCCAGAGAACAAGGCCATTGTTAAATAAGGAAGTTTTTCCAAACTTGCTTTAGTCAGTGGTGCTCCAACCTGGGCAGAAGCACCCTTCCTAAATGAAAAGATGCTAGGCCAAGGAAGCAGTGTGGATCACTCAGGTAGATTCCAACCTGGCTAATAAAGCTCCTTTTTACATTTCTCCTATTCTTCAAAATAGAAGGAATTTGGGCAAGTTATTTCCTTTTGATATCAAAGCCATATTATGAACCCACCATCTCTGGGGAGTTGAGTACAACCACTGCAGCAAAGGTGGCTCAAATGTGTGTAAAGTGTGGCTCAGATGAACCAGATTCACTGGATCTAATTCTACCTCAGACATTCACCAGTTCTTTGAACTTATAAAATAAATCTACATGAGCCTGATATTCTTTATCTTAAAAAAAAAAACAGATGCTAATACCTGTATTGCATGGTTTTAAGAAAATTAGACGCAATAATCCAGGCAAGGACTTAGCTGATGGGGAATCAGAAGAGGTTGGGAACTGAGACAACTGGGATTTATTCTCATTCTTAAGATAATTCCTTGAAAATGTATCTAAAGTTTCTAAAATGGAAGAAGCTCTTTCTCCTAGTGAAAATAGAAAGAAAATCTGCAAAGGGAGAGAGGGGAAGCTGCAGACCAAGAACACCTCCCAGTCTTCACAATTTCACCCAGCTCTGCTCTCTCTCCAGGCTGTCTTACTTTTGTGCCTACAGAAGTTCTGTCCTCATAAGTATATTACAGTCTGGGAGATCAGGATGGAGACCAAACTAGTAAAGCAACCCTGCTGTTTTGTGCCCAACTAAACAAGTGTCTATAACCCTACTTTTTTGACCTTGGTTGCTTCCTGGTGGATATACATGCTGTGCAAACACATGCTAGCATGGATCATCTCTTCCATGTCTTGAACATAACCAAAGAGCCACTTCTGTTAAAGTGTTCTGATGCTAAAGACTATTTCTAATAGTTGGGCTGTATATCACCTGTAGCTACCCTTTCTCTGCATTTTGAGACCCTCCTTGACCCTCCACCTGAAATTCTTCTCTTAGAGTTTCTCCTGACTTTTCTCATCAATCAAGGGTACTTTGAATCCCAGACAGATTAAGAAAACTAAGTCCAGCTAATTGCACATCTTTTAGTCTTACAGTCTAAGAGACTAACAATTTTAATGGAACTTTCTTCATTAAGCTAGGTCTACATAGCATTTTTTAAGAACTACTATTAAAAGATGCTATAAGTTAAAAAGTAAACCAACTGTATCTGCTTTCTTTCCTCACATATTGTTACTTTTCCCTTCTGTGAATATTCTGAGATACATATTGACAGAGTAGTCAAATTAATGTTTCCATGTTATCCAGTCCCCATCTCAAAAATACACTTAGCATTATCATATATTGGTACGTCTTTACATTTTGTATTTCTTCATATGTAAAATAGGGGTTATAGTAATAACTACAAGGTGTGATTGTTGTGTTAACTTTGCACATGTAGCACTTGACAAAATGTGTGGCACGTGGGTCCTACATGGAGTGCTTATTGCTGTTTTTGTTAGAACAAATGTCTGATTCAGAAAAGAAACTAAAAAGAAGGCAATTTCCAGAAGAATTACTTCTCGACATAATTTTTAGTGTTGTATATTTTCAAATTTCTTTTAGAAACTAACCTGTTAATGGTTTTTTTTTCAGCTGTCTGACATGTGATCCTTTCAGGATTCCTTGTGTAACCCCTCTTCTCATCACTTATTGCCTTTGTGGGGCAGATTCCACACGGTTATTTCGGGACTCACTCTGCCTCACAATCCATGCTTCCTGCATGTCCATACTTTGTGATCTCCCTGGCTCTTTTTAGTTCTTTACTTTCTCTTATTTTTGTCTACCTATTCATTCCACTCCTTATCTCCATCTCCATACATGACATGTTTGATTTCCATTTCTGAGTGGAGGACACCCAATTCAATGTTCATAAAACCAGAATGCTAAAACGTTTTTAAAATTCTGTTTATTCAAACGTGTCTATAAGCCCCTGCCCGGCTCAGGTGGCAGGCGGGAGATTTGGGAGGATGGTAGCACCAGGCAGTATTTTCAGCCTGATGAACTGAAATGTCACAGCAACATTTATACCTGTGCGGTTTTAGCAAACTCATGCCACAGTTACACTTCTGGTTAGTGGGATTTCTGGTGCTTATGAAGCTGAGGTCTTAAGACTGTGTTAACTAGGTGTCTTATAGTGACAGAATTCCTGAGACAATTAATTTAAAAAGAGCAACATTTTTGACGTTTCTAATCCAAGATTCGGGTGGAAGCATTTGTTTTGAGTTTCTGATGAGTAGCGTCTCCTGGTGGGAGTACGTACCAGAGCAAACTCACGCATCTCTTTAGCCGGGAGGCAGAAGAAAAAAGGAAGGACCTGGGGTCCCACAATTCCCTTGAAGCCACATACTCAATGACCTAAGGACCTTTCATACTGCCCAACCTCCTAAAGGGTGTACTGCCTCTCAATAGTGATATCCAGGCACCCAAGCCGTCAACACAGGGCCCTTGGGGGTTCAGAGACGATCCAAACTTGCTGCAGCACACAGCAAGTTTTGAGCCCACAGCTACAAATGAATACAGATGCTTCTCTACTTACAATGAGTTTATGTCCTAATAAACCCATTATAAATTTAAAATATGAGTAAAAGTACATTTTAATGCACCTAACCTACCAAACACAATAATTTAGCAATATACTATACTGTAGAGTACTGGTCATTTCCCTCATGATCACATGCTTGACAGGGTCACATGCCTACATGCTGTCTTTTAGCATTGGAGAGGGTGTCCTTTTCCATATATGTAGAGAGGAAAAGAAAAAATTCAAAATTCAAAGTAGGATTGCTACTGAGCACCTATCACTTTTGCACCATCATAAAAAAATAAGTTGTACTATTCTAAATTGAGGATTGTCTATATGTTACTCCCAGTGGATCTAAGAGTAACAATCACTGTTCCATGTGCCTCCTGCTGTGGCCTGCTCAGCATCCTGATTTGCAACAATGGTCTAAACAGAGCACATCAGAACAAGCTACACATTTGGTTTGTTTCCATCTAAAACTTCAGTGTGTTTCCAGTTGAATTGCTTCTCAGAAAGTTTGCACAGTCTTGCGTTTATGCAATACATTTTTTCAACTTCAAGGTAGAGCTTTAATTATATCCCAGTAAATTTATTCTTTGTTTCATAATAGTATTTGAGCCTGATAAGACAGTGTTTGCCTCTAGGTGTTTGCTTCTGGTTGGAGATAACCTCTCTTAGCTTTGTATCATAGCAAATTTAATTAGCATATCTTTTTTTCTTTTCATTTTATTACTTGAAACATTTATAGGAAGATTATAGTGTAGCTTTACAATGTCTACCAATTCTTTAAAACTTCTTGCTGTAAGAGACAGAGCTGGATTATCCAACCTTAATAATGGCTAGATGTAGTGCCGTGGTCCTAAACAAAATAGGATGTAATGAAAATGATAATATTTGGATTTTGAGATCAAATCACAAAAAGGTATTTAGACTCCTCATTCACCCTCTGGAACCACTCATTCTGTAGAGGATAGTGTCACATCATGAAGAGACTTAAGAAAGCTTATGGAGATGTATTCAAGGCAAGGAAAAGAGCCAGAAAGGACCACATCCAGAAAGGGATAGCCAGACACTCAAATCTATATCCCAAAGGACATCCTCTCCATATCCATGCGAATGATCCATCATGCAATGCCATCTTCCAGGCCAGCAGAAGCCTTGAGCTGACTCACCCTCAGTGAGTATCTTCATCGCAGTTCCTAAGACCTCATGAGCCAAAACCACATAACTAAGCTGTCACCAAAAGCTGACCCATGGAAACTGAAAACATAACTATTACTTTCCAGTTTATATCCACACAAAACTTTAGTGGAATAATTTGTTATACAGTAATGGATACAGTGTATGTAGGATGCTGTATCTTATGGACCAAGGGCAGATTTCTTTAAGAGTTTTTTACTGTTTTCCACATATTATACCCTTGGGGAAATGAAGATACTCTATGATATTTATAACATTCTCTTCATTTGCTTATTTATTATAATGTTACCCAAGGGGGATTTACACATATTTGGCAAGACTTATTTTAATAAATTCATGTCCTCAGAGTGCTAATGAGTGATGTCTTCAGATATCACTAGATTCTTTGTTAAATATGATGAACTACGTACTGACTTTTTGGTCAAAACAAGCATTTTGGAATGTTTATATATGAGTCCCAAGTTTAACAGAACTATCCTTTTGTAATATGTAGAATTTAGCACACTTCTCCCAAGTTGATTTTTTATTCTGATTTATTCCTCTAATTTTTGAGTGGATATAAACAAAGGGTTGTATTTCAAGATTTTTAAACACCTTGAGAGGTTACCTCCTAAAACTGGAAATTCAAGCTCCTTTAAAGAAGTCTATTACCATCTTTCTCACTTTTGTGGGTTTGCAGGTAGGCAAAGGAATTTTACATCTCTTTTGTTTGCATTAGTCTCTCTAGTTTGAAGGAATCTAATTTGTAACAGATGAAAATGTAAATATAGAGAGTGGGAAATTCACAGAACCACTGAAGTCCCTTTTTGTGCAAATGCTTTCCTGTTTTACCATTCATTATGAACTTATTTCTGGGAGTAAAGGCCACTTTGAAAGAAGAGGTCAACAGTTTTTAAAATTGAGGGGACCTTATAGATCATCTAAGAAATATGATTTCCCTAATTTTGCATTTCTCAAACTTCTGCTTTGAACATCATTGAAATAGAATTTCTAGTATAGCAAGCATCACAGTGTGCAGATAAAGACAGCAGTCTCTCCTCTGAGGCATTAATTAAAGAATTGTCTACATACTTATGTGTTTGGTTTCATGGCATTTTCAAGGTTATTCAAAAATAAACCAGTTGGGAACTATGCATCCTTCAGTGTAAGATTTAAAGATCAGGTATACAATACTGCAGTGTGGTGCAAGAATCAAAATTTTCCCAGTGAAGAAATGACCTCAGGGAATGCAGTGGTTGTAGTATATCTTGAATTCATACGATGCCTCATTAACTCTACTTGGCAAATTAATTCAAATTGATTTGTTTGTGAGAATTGCAGAATGGCCTCAAATCTGGCTACAAACAAAAGATAATTCTAAACAGCAATTTATTGGGCTCAGAGAGATGGCCTGAGAAAGTAAGAATCAGTAAAGAAGCTCTTTTTTAAAAGCATCAATTTCTTAAAAAAATCAAAGAAGTAAACAGGAAGAGAAATAAGAAGAATAAGAAGCAAAAAAGGGAGACTATGCCTTATACAATTATAATGAATTTTATTAATAACGCTGATTTATTATAAATATTTGAAATAAATGCAAATAAAGTATTTGAAAGTATCCTGTGAGAATATAAACAAGGATAAAAATACAATGGATATTTAATATTTTAAAATGCAATTAATTCAATTTAAGCAAAATAATCAGATAGACTAAGAAAAAATGGGAAAAGCAAAAGAAGAAAATGCTGGGATATAGAAGAAAAAGCCAAGATTCGTTTTTAAATACAGTGACGTGAAGAAAAGGAGGGACAATTCCTGAGTGACAGTAACTAATTTCCAAATGTTGGAGACTTGAATTTAAGATTGACCAGGTAAGGTTTAAAAAGGGACATAGTCATTGCGATCAGAGCTCTTTTTCTTTTCTACTGTGTTAAACTGAAAAGCAGCTACAGTCCCATTCCAATACCCACATCCCTTTGCAATAGGATTTTTCCACGTCTCCCACCAGAGGTTGAATCTAGTTTTTCCAAAACCTCATCGTCCAGGCTGTGGGACTTCCCCCAGCACCTGGCAGAGTAGTAAATGGATGCAGGCAGAAGCACAAGCAGCATCTTCATTGTGATGTCTCCCCTTTAGGATGCCTTGTGAAGGCCAGTTTAGGCTCCTCTTTCGCAATCAGAGAAATCCAGCCACCTGGGTGTGCTTGGAGTGGCTGGTTATATAACAGCCATTGAAGGAAGTCGGAAGATCAAGAGGGATCCCATGTGAGCTCAGCGGAGGGAGGACTCAGCTCAGGTCCTGTCTCTGGAGTCAGAGGAGTTTGTGTAGCCAGAGGACTCCTACTCTTGGGCTGCAGCCAGGGAGCCCAGGCCCCTGCTTCCTACCTTTAGCTCTGTCCTCTTTCTAAAGAAAGATTGCTAAGTCCAAGGAAAAGATGCAATAATTCTCCTTCTGAGAAGAGAAGGAAGAACTAATGCTGAGGCAGTTGGAAAAAGGCAGGAAAATGGAGGACTGACTCTTCCAGGATCCCTGTGTCTAGACTGAGAGAAGGAGGAAAGGAAAGGAAGAGTGGTGGGAGGTAGCTAAGGAGAGGACTAGACACCTCTTATCTGACCTCCTTCCACCACCACTGAGTGAGAGGAGGCCAGCAGATCAGGAATAAGAGCAAGATGAATTCTGGATTTGCTGGTAGGTCTTTCTGGCACTGTGACCATGACCCCACCAATGAGTTTCTCATTCTGTATATAATCCCAAGGCCTGAACACATTTATAAGTCATTTCCTTTTGATTCAGTGTACTAGAATGGTCCTACTTTAGCATAAGAATGCAGCTGGACCCTAGACAAAGGCATCAAAACTGATCAAAACCTCAATATGAAGGGGTTAAAGGAAGAGTCAGGACACCAAACATCGCCCAAGATTCTGATTGTCAACTCAAGTGACACATAATTGTAAATCATTAGAGGTACATACTAGTCTATGTTGACTCCAGTATTAGGTCACATTACAAGTGTAATGGTTAGGACAGAATTTTTCTAAATCGGTGTTTTTTAATAAACAACTTTTAAGAAAGTGGCCAGTGATGTGTATGCAATTGTCCACACATATAAAATACTGATTTGCACCCAGAGTCTATGACTCTACATGGAATATCAGTCTTTGGGAATATGCTTTTTTCCCACTATGGACTTATAATCATCTTAGAAGCATGATTTTTCATAAAACAGTTAACACCTGACTTCCAAAAACTCCAACACACAATAACACAAAATACTGATATGTCTTAAGTACTTGAGAATATTCAAGAAGTTGACAACTACTACCACCTCAAGAGACAGGTGTCTTGCCTCCAACAAATTATTAAAAAGTATGAAAGTTTGAAGGCCTAGAATTTAGAGGATTGCTAAGATTATTGTAAACCCTAGAAACTTACATATTTGAGAGATACAAATAAAATGCCAACATTTTTTCTTTTAACCATTTAATGTAAAGTATTAAATGCATGATATTAAATTTTGTAAATCTGGTAAACATGTCTAACAAGTATGGGATTTTAAATTTAAAGTTTATTGTACATTTTCTGAAGTAAAAGCAAAGCTTTTATATTAACCCAATATGTGTATTTTCATACACTACATAGAAAGAGAAATTTTATAAATATCTCAAACCCAAGAAAACTTCTGAATGCTCTTCATGGAATTGCAAGTTGTGATAAGAACCAGCTCCTAGATACGTGTAAGAAATAGCCATCACTTAAAGAAACGATTCATAATAATTTCAACTGACATCCCTAATAAAATGGAGCAAAACATTTTTTTTCCAAATCTAAGAAAAGAAATCATAGTTCTATTCTTTTGGTGGAAGAAAACCTCCGTCGATCATCTGTAACATTTCAACTTAGACTAATAAATTCAGGCTAGTATGTACCATGAAGAAATTCTTAAACCAACCAGGGAAGTGGAGTGGGTGCCCTAATATTTTCACCATTCTAATTACCAACTTCCTTTGAATTTTACTCTTTCAGAGGGTGCTTTTATCTTTGCAGTAATGATCCAAGACATTAAAGAAAGGCTTTTGAGTGACTCGATTTGCCTACTCAAGTTCACGCAGTATCTATTGATGTACCTTTGCTGTCTTGTCAAAAAGCACTTAGAAAATCAGTAAGTTTAGGGTATAATTAGTATAAGATGAGACAGGAGAGAGGAGAGCATGCTGTTTTCTTGGTTTTTGTTTTAATTTCTGATAGCAGGGATGGTGGCTTATTTAAATCCCATTGGGATCTTCCCAAGTGTTAAGATTTTTGGATAAGGATTGAAATTTCCCATCTATGCAAAACCCATGGATGCAGTCTAAACTTAAAAAGGGGACACTAAGTAATGAGAAGTTTAAAAAAAAGTAGATTTCTTTCCTTACCTATCCTGTTGGATTTAAACTTGGTCTGTTTGAATAGATTCAAATCCTAATTCAGTTTCTAGCACAGAGATGTATAGAGGTATGTGATTAATGCATACTGTAAAAAAATTTTTTTGAGTGATTTCTGTAAAAAATAGAAAGCAGGTACTCTCCCACGAAGAGACTGGATTATCAATTGGAAATCCAGCTAGTACTATGCTTCTAAATAGCTGTGAGTTTTGAACATACAGTTATTGCCCAAATTCTAGGTTCCTTTAGTTAACAGTTTGCTTGTTCTAAGTAGCTGGAGGAGCCGGTGGGGATAGAAGTTGGAAAAATAGGAGTGCAGAATGGCTTAAATCAAAGAGTCAAAGCCAGAAGGGAGAGAAATGTAATATAATTTCTTGGATTGCTGTATTTGATCAGAAAAAAAGCTAAAGCAGCTATATACTGTCACAAAGATACAGGTACATAATTATGCAGCCCCAGAACAAGGTGTATTTGTTGCCTGCAAAGTTCAGTAATGTTGTGGCCTGTGGTGTTAAGCAGAAACATCTATAACCACTATATCTTTCCAGTCAAATTACAAGGAAGGTGAGATCAGAACAAGTGATTCAGATGAATGGTGTACAACTTCTGAGAAGGTAATAGGTAAAGAGAATCGTCCAGAAGAAACTGGGATCAGAGTTGGTCAGAACTCTCTGTTAATATTTGGCAGAGCACCTTGCTGTGTTTGGATGACTTATTTCAAGAACAGCTCTATTAAGAGCATTTCAAAATTCCCTTTATAGACATACTTGGAGTTCAAAATTCTCTGAGGTCATAGTGGGAGAAAGTCACAAAATGAAGTATGACTATTAGATTTCACTTGGTTTAGCTCCTTCAGGAGAGCTCCATTGCTCCCTGAGAACAATATATACTTTTCTGTGGATTGTCTTCACATTTTCCTATTCTGGAGGTCCAGTGTCAGCCTTACTGTGCAGAAAATTCAAGAAAAAAATCCACCTATTCATTTTGAAAGCATAAAAGCATTCCAGGTTTTTAAAAATTTTACTCATATAAAGGGCTATTTTATTTGAAATAAAACCTCACAACAATTCTATAGGAGTAAAAAATGAAATAGTAAGTACTTCTAAATCAAGGCTAAGACTTTAGATTTATAGTTATTTTACATGTATATATATCAGATTTGTATTTTTCCCCACTGTCACAAATCCTTAAATTATTATCTTTTCCCCTTTTATTATGTTGTCTGGTTATAGTAGGAAATCTTCCTTTTTATATCAACCTGGAATTATCTTACCCATGTAATAATGGTTTACTAATATAAGATTTAAATGTTACAACAGATAAAAAATTCCCAGTGAAATTTTAAAAGTTATTAACAGCAAGACATTTGTGTTTTCCTATTGCTATATATGTGTTTTTAAAACATGTTCTTTACCTCACTGTATATTATTGTGGCACATAGGAAGACAATGAAGCCAGGATTATCTGATAACCTCAGTATAGTTGTACAATTTAACATTTATTGAACACCTACTATATTTGATGCTTTAAAATATTAAAGCTAATTTATGACTACTTTGCTTAAGTTATTGATAATGTTCTATATTCTGGGAGTGAGAATTTTAATTTTTAAATTTTTATTTTTATTAGTACATGTTTGTAGTACATAATGGTTGCATTCAGTTTGAGCAGTTGGTACATGTATAGAAAACATTTTAATTATTTTTATGTCCCTACCCTCACTTCCCCTCCCTCCATATCTTGGTCCACCTTCCATCTGCAAAAGATCTATCTCCCTGTTTCCTAATACTATCTTTTATTTCCCTCTTTATTTATATTTTGTTTTTTCTAATATAAAGGAAAATCTTGATACTTAAGCTTGTGTGTCTGATTTATTTCACTTAAAAGGGACTTTTTATATTTAACTTCTGATTTTATATAGTTAACATTAAGATCAGCAAAATACGACAAGAAAACTACTTTACAAATTAAACCCCATGTGCTTTGGTTTTATTTTTTTGTTTTAAATTTTAGTTATACATAAGATCCACAATATGATGTTTTGACATGTTTTGATGTTTGTCTTGATAAACTATAAATGGTAAAGTAAGGCAACTTAGTAAATTTACAATATGCTGTTTCATAAAGTGAGGGATGGGGTGGGCGGTGATATCTCAGTGAGTCCTGGGTTCAATTTCCAATGCAATTTTAGAAATACAGGTTTATAACTATCATCTTTATTTCATATGAGAAGTTTCTAGATATTCACACTTTGTAATTGGAACTTAGATCAGAGAACAAAATGACTGTTGTCAGGGATGGGAAAATAGGGTGACGTGACATCTATCAGAATGACTTCTCGAAGTTTATTTTAAACATGTTCATGCTCGTATACCTATACAAATCTATGAAAAGTTGTAACCTGATCTCTGTTCCTTTAGCAATAGAGAAGCAGATTTTAGAATCCCTCAAATGCAATGGCAGGAAGCAGGCTGAGCCATATCTAAGCATAGTCCACCCCCAAGACAGCAGATCAAAGGCCGGAAACAGCTGAGGCTCAAACAGGCAGCATTCATCCTTGGGACAGAGACAATCAATGCTGAGAAAATGAAGGAGAGGCTCTCTGGGACTTAGAAGACAGATATATCAGGGAGTGAGCAGGGTAAAACACAAATGTTAGGTGTCACCTATCACATTTGTGTAAAAATGCTATTGAGAATGGCCCAGAGCAGCTATGCCAGACACTAATAAAAATTTATAAATTCAAAAGAAAAACTATATGACTTTCTTACGAAAGAGGAGGAAGCATATTTGGACCACCATAGCTTACTTAAGCTTTCTGCTTAATCACTATTAAGCAGAAATAACAGAATTAAAGAAATAATACTTTCTGTCTGTCGTCTTCAAATCTTCTGTAAGCAAGGTAGGGTACCACACTTGATGACAAAATTGAATCTGCATTATTGGTGTTTCTCAGAGAGTGATATATGCTTGATTTTGTTAAAAAACAATTTGCTCTGTGCCATTTTTAAGTACAGGAAAGTGAACTGTCTGCCTCACTTAATGTATCCTTCTATTTACTTGTCCTGAATTAACCTCACCAGTGTGTCTGTATCATTCTATGTAGTAGTATTCTTGGTGTTTCTGGGGATTGAGCTCACCCATTTACAGATTATCTTGCTGTCTTGTTTCTAAACAGAGATAAAAATAGGCCACAAAATAAGGTGGATGGTTCAGTGAAGACAGCACTACAGGCTGCAGAGTATCCGTGATTTCAATCAGGGTTCCCTCAACTGCAACTAAGAGGTAAATCTGGTCTGTCAGAGCTCCTTTCATATACCAAGTTTTATTAGACTCCAGCATACCCTTTCATTTATGTGCTGTCCAGGATTGTTTTTGTTCTATAATAGAAAGACTGAATAACTGCAGTGGAGAGCTTGCAAAGCCAACTCTCTAGTATTCATAATATTTATAAAATGTAAGTAAATGTAATAAATAAATAAAATATTTAAATGTAGGTTTGCAAAGACTAAGGCTTTCTGGAGAAAAATTTATAGACCCTCCATCTAATTAAGAGTGCCCAGGTCTTCTTGCCTACATAATAATCCAGTTGTTTCGATCACCTACCAGCTCTTTGACATTGGGGTACGTTACTTAATACGTCTGAGATTTATTTTCTTTATTTCCAAAAAAGAAATAAGAGAATAGGATCCCCATACAGATGCTACGAGGATTCAATAAAAAATAGTTTATTAATGTTACCTCCTTTTTAAAAATATTATTCGCCTAAAATCTGTTATTCAAAGATAGATTGTGATATTTCAACTCTGTGTCTTCAATACAGTTTCCAGAGCCTTGTATACTGTAACGAAAATTTCACCACTGAATTCTAAGAAAACCACATTTTACAGCTGTGATTAGAATGGAAACAAATCTAGTTTAATTAAACACTAAGGCTGGCAATTGTGCGTTGGGCAGAAGTGCCTTTCCAGTCAATGTTTGATAACAAGATTATACACTGTTCTGCATTCAAGAGAATGTGGGAAACAATAGTAAATTTGCATGTGAATTTACATCTGTCAACCAAATAGCTCTGAGCTCTCTACCCAGTGTATACTGGGGTACTTCTGGAAGCCAGTTTTAAAATATTGGAGTAGAAAGAATTAGGATTTAAAAACAAATAAATTTCAGTGGAATTCTAGAATTGGCACTCGGTAGAGCTGTGATGGCAGCAAATGCACCCAGTTTCCCTAAGCCTCAGTTTATTTTTCTGTAAAAGAGGGTCATCAAAGTTTCTCTCCCTGAACCATTGGAATGATTAAGCAAAGTGAAATCATGTATGAGGGGTATGTTTATTACAATAAATACGATGATGGTACTGCATGTGTGTGTGTATGTCCAAACTCATTGAACTGCATATATTATGTATGTTCAGGGGTTGGAGCATAGGAAGTGTGCGTCAATAAAACTGTGAAAGAACTTCTTTTAAAAAGAAAAGGAGCTGGGTGTGGTGGCACACACCTGTAATCCCAGCTCTCAGGAGGCTGAGGCAGGAGGATCTTTGCAAGTCTGATAGCAGGGTACAAAGTGAGCTCAAGGCCAGCCTAAACTGCATAGAGGGATCCTGTCTCAAAACAAAACAAACAAACAAACACCTGCCCATTAATTCCCTCATTGTTAAAAGTATGGATTGTTATGCTATAGTTTTCACTTGTATATGTCAAAGTAGGGGAGCAAAACTAATATTAACATTTTTTCGGAGAATCTAAGGTCTCAGTCTAAATTCTTTCCTTATCTGGTCTCCAGGTTCCATTAGACACTCAGGTGTGAGTGGCTGAACCTGTCACATCCCACTAACAACACCTTTCTTCTCTTACTACACTGATTTGCAGGTACCGGACAGGACAGTACCCGGAGTGCTGAGATTGCCTTCCAAGACATCCAGGGAGCCTTCCTGGTCTTCATGGACTAGCTCATGGCTAGTTTTGTTGTCATATAAGCTTCATATGCCCATTTGTGAAAGGCTGATAAGATTCATATCTGCTTCTTTATTGTGGAGACTAATATGAGAACTCAGTACAGTGCTTGGTAGTTAAATTGCTCAGTAAAATTTAGGTATTAAAATACCTTGCTGGCATACTTATTTATACTCCACTCCACTAGAAGATCCTTGAGAACAAAGGCTGTTTTATTTCTCACCAGATACTATCACCCCCCCCATTTGTGTACATTCTAGGTATTGAATAAGTACACAATGAATGAATGAATGTGATGGCTCTACTCAAATCTATCTATTGATAAGAATAGGGGACCAGTGACATCTTTTAAAGGTAATGGCAGAAAAAGGACATTTGCAGTGTTTCTGCTGTTGTGAGCGCAATATAATTGTTAAAATCCATTACTAATTCATTCCTATCATCTGATAAAAACTTATAGCATTTGACTTTTGTTGTATCGTCATCTCTACCCATCTCCCTAGTCCCAATACCTAAATCTTCTTATACACTAATGTGTCTCTCTCACTGGCATTTGGCAAACTGCATCATCCAGGCTAACATAGAGCACCAAGGACTTCCTGGGAGGCTATAAAAGTACTGTGTGAGTAAGAATTGCATCTCATACAGCAAACAGTAAATATCACTGGGAATCCAATAAAGTCTGTGTTAACTTTATGAACTGAAGATTGAAAGTGCCTCTTTGTCCTTGACTCATTCCTTTTCTGACCTTCTTTTCCCTTCTCTTCAGCCTGCTGGGATATTGACAGAGATTTTAGAGGAGTGGAAGGTCTTTATCTTTTTGAGATGAGCTGCAATATGATTACAATCGATTGAGTGATTTACAGTATAGAGTGCCATTCATTACCTCTCTGCTTTATAGTATTATAAATGACAAACTGTGTGTGAATATATATTACCATTATTGGATATTTATGTACCACCTTTCTCTAAGAAGCTCAATGTTCTTCTTAGACTTTAAATAACTAGAGAGACCCTGGAACTTTGTGCAAAACTTAAAGGGAGAAGAAAGCAACTTGGAAGCTTCTTATGAAGAAAATTATATTGGTACTGATGTCAGGACAAATGGTGTTCAGAGAACTCTGGGGCAGAGAAAAGGCATGCATGGTAACCACATGCGACAGTTGAGATAATAGTTCTAGATTTTCATAATTGAGGACAAATACTGCAGGTTAGATTTTTATTTATTACTTAAACTAGAACTTTAATGTGACAATAAGGCAAGTAAGACTTGGACAGTAATTGATTTAGAGTTCAGAATTGTATAGTATTTCATGGTTGTTCTAATTCAGAAGTATTACAGATACTTCACATGGAGTGTGATATTATTCATTTTTTATGTCATACGATTTCAAATGAGAATAATTTTAAACTCATATAAAAATGTGACTATACCACATGTCTAATGTTGAAAGTATTATTTCAAAGATATGGTTTAATAAAATCATGCATTATAGATGAAAATTAAGAAGACATTTCCCTTACATTTCCAGTTTAATTGTGCCCAGAAGTGACTCTCAACTTTCTCATTACTCATTTTACTATTCCCTAGACTATAATATTTATATTTAACATGTAGCAAAACAAATACCATGTGAATTTTTAATTTTTAAAAATACATCTTCCCTTAGAAATTATAAGGTAGTCTGTTATAAATGAGGAAAACATAAGCAAGGGCCCAAAATAATGTATGTATACCATATAGTCCTACAGAAATTTGTAGTGAAATCATTTTATTTTGCTCAATAACCTTGTGGTCCAAAAACACTACCCTCTTCAAAAATGAATTGTGGATAAATAATGCCAGTAGTTACAATATTTGATACCAATATTATCTGATAAAAACTTCATTATATTCATAAGATCTTTTGTGTATGTTATTTAAGTCCTTTATAAACAAACTAAAGTTGTGTGGTAGCTTAATATCTTAGGGGCAAGTACCCGTGTGCCATGACAACTTGCCCCTCTCTTCCAAGTGTTCTCCCCTGCAAGATAACTTTACCTACATATAAATATGAATAATATATACATATATAACATTCATATATATATGTATACTGTATATTTCTGTCTAGTGTTTTATCTTCTGAGTGACTATGTTTAATTTTAATATTAGTCAAGATTGCAGATTGCCTTGAAATGCTTATCAATTCTAAGGGACATTTACAGGGAAAGAAAGGCACCAGGTTTGATAGCAGTAATTGCATTTAACTTGTTAGACACAAACCTATTTATCTTGTGGCTGGGAATTCACAGAGGAGTAAGGAGGTTTGCCTGATTAAAAAATATTGAAGAAAAAAATGACTAAGCACCCTCTCATCACTTCCCATCCCCCAGGTAAGACCATTAACCATTAAGCAGACTTTAATGATCGCTGTCTGTTTAGATACGGTGCTAAAAGGCATAATGGGATCATGAAAGGAAAGAGGATGCCATGTTCCCAAAAGGCTTCACCAATGAGATGGATAAAGGCAAATCTCTATGGGTACCCAGGGAAGTGCTGACATCTAGACTTGGCAGGAACTGAACATTTAACTTGAGCAGATTCTAGAATTTGCCTTCAGAGAAATACCCAAAATTGCTAGGACTTGACTGAAAGCCAGAATTTCTGGGATATCCAACCACCCCAGGGCACCAAATAGAATCTAAAGCAGGTTCTGTGTGTGATTAAAATGTAGGGGTCTCAAGTTAGATTGTAAATCTAAATGTCCTCAGATTATTCCTAATCTATATAATGAGAATAAGCAAATTATCATTGACCATGAGGGTTGTTTCAAGGCTAGGTGGGATGCTGTCCAGGAAGTGGAGCACATGTAGGACAGGCACAGCAAGTGGCAGGCATCACCACCTGAGTGTTTGGCTGGGAGACAGTGAAGGGCTTCATCTGCCACCTTTTACACTGCTGGGCTAAAGTGTTCATTCTGTGCACATTCTTCACATTGGCACCATCTCCACTGTTCTGGAGTAGAGTGAGAAGTATTTTCTTTTTGTCCTTTGCTGAGTAAACCTCACTGCAGGAAGTCTTCTCAGGGCCAAAAATGCTTCCAGGTGATACATAGTCCCAATAACATAGCTGCAAGTACAATTGTTACGCATGCAGCGCTCTATTATACTCAAAGAACTTTCTACCTCCAGATGTAGACCAGTGATCCTAATTCCCATTTGACAGATAAAATAGCAGGTATTTTAGGGTCAAGCCTGTTGAAAGATTTGCTCCAAAGCCATGTTGTCAGAGCACACAAAAATAGCTTAAAGGTAGACTGTCACTTCTTTAGGACATTTCTCTAGCCAGTACTTTATTTACTTCTTTGAAATCTCTTCTCTTAAATGTCAATCTGAGTCTTCACTAGTTTTTAATGGAAGAAAATACAACCTACAGCTATGGAGACTGAAACACAGAAAATTCTCAACAAAAGGAATTCTCTCAAGGTCATGGGCAAGTTGTCAATGATCAGGCCAATGGCTCTTGGTTGCAAGCAGGCAGTTTGACCTCAGAACTCTTACAAATCATCCTCCTCTGCTGCCTCTTCAACAACCTCATAAATAGATTGGTTTTTATCACTGTGGTTATGTGATAATAAAACTCATTAGAAAAATTTAGAAGTCATATGAAGGCAAATGTTCATTATTTTATCCATGATGCAAATAAAGATTTATGTGACAGTATGTGTAAAAGAAAATAAGAGACATTGTATTCTAATTCTGTACTATGCAATAAAAACATTCACAGTGTTATTGTAATGATTGAATATGAAAATGTATTTAAATAAAGGCTTTAGTGCCTAATGTAAAATAATGGTATGATAAAACAAAAATTTCAGACATTAATTGTACTAGCCATATTGCAAATAGCATAATAGCTACATGCAGTTTGTGGCTACCATATTAAACAGTACCAGCAGCCACTCCAAAAGAAGGGGGAAATGATATTTTTAGCTTTTAGACGCCAGTGATTCTCAAACCTAGTTTCTCAAACCTAGTTGAATATAGAATCACTATGAGAGTTTTATAAAAATGCAATGCCTAGGCCAGTACTTTCCAAATTTTATTGTGCACATGGAATACCTAGGGATATGTTAAAATGTAGATTCTGATTCAGTAGTTATCAGTGACCCAAGAGCCTGTATTTTTAACACCTCTCAGGGGATGCAGATGCTGGTGATGCATGGACCATACTCCAGACCCCCTAAATTAGATGAGGGAAAATCGGGGCCTGAGAACTGACAGTTTATTAAAGTTTCCCGGACACCCTCATTTGGAGCCAGGTTTAGAACCACTGCTTAATATGTTTTCCTTTCCTTTCCTTTCCTTTCCTTTCCTTTCCTTTCCTTTCCTTTCCTCTCCTCTCCTCTCCTCTCCTCTCCTCTCCTCTCCTCTCCTCTCCTCTCCTTTCCTTTCCTTTCCTTTCCCTTCCTTTCCTTTCCTTTCTTTCTCTCTATCTTTCTTTGTGTCTCTGTCTCTGTCTCTGTCTCTGTCTCTCTCCTTTCTTTCTCTTTCCTAACAAATTGGAGAGTATGACTTTTGCAATACACATAATCAGCCTTTATTAAATAGACTGATTCACTGACACATTTTGGGCCTGAATGTTTGGGAAACTTATTAATAAGGTGACTTTCAAATGTACCTAAAAATGTCCAATACTATTCATTAAGTGAGTTTTTCTATAGTTTCCATTACCTTTCTGTAGCCTTCAAACCATGTTTTCATACAGCATTCTCTCTTAATTATAGTGATGCTTCTTATTTCCTTTGCAGGACTCCACCATACATGTTTTTCTCCGTGTTGAACTGAAAGCAACACTGGTGCTGAATGGATGAATGAGTAGGTGGATGGGACTAGATTTAATGTGTGATTCAAATCTGGCAAAGCCTCAGATCTTCACAGGAAAAGGTGAAGAGCAAAGGAAAGAAAACCTCCTGGCTAAGAATTAATGAAAATCAAAGGCCTAAAAAATTTTCAGCATTATGTCAAAAAGACAGACTTACTTTTAACCCTTCAAATTTCAGTAACCTAGGATGAGATGTGGATAAAAACAAAGTCTTTCATATTTCCAAGCATACTGCCTAAACATCATAGGATGATGAGTATTTGAAACAAAGTATTTGGGGCACTTTTACAAATGCAGTGGTTCTCCATTAAGGGTGATCATGCTCCCACTGGAGGACATTTGATTTTTGTGGAAATATGCTACCAGCAACAAGTGAGTGAAGGTCACCCATAAACATGCTACAGTGCACAGGACAGCACTCCTTCCCCTCATCACACTCAGCAAATATTTATCTACCCCAAAATAATGATATGCTAAGGGTAAAAACTCTAATAACCTAAACAGGTATGGATTTCTCTTTGAGAATATTTTTATGGAAAAGATAGTGCAATTATCAAAAACATAACCAAATTGGAAATAGGAAAATGGTCAAGAAGTTGGAGTTAGTATAATGTAAATATCAGGACAGGAATCTTGGTTCTGACCATGAAACCAGATGAGGCTGAACAAGTGATTTAGAGCCTAATATGGTTTAGATGGATGAAATGCAAAGGTTCATGTGTGAAAGGCTTGGTCCCCAGGGTGGTACTATTGGGAAGTGTTGTAGGCCTTTAGAAGATAGGACATTATGAGAGGTCTTTAGATCATTGGGAGTGTATCCTCAAAGGAGTTCATGGGACTCTAATCTCTTTCCTTTCTCATTTCTTCCCAGCTAGTGAGGTGAGCAGTTTGATCCACATCATGTTATACACGATGTGCTATCTTCACCAAAGACTCTGGTGTAGAACTTAGTGCTGGTGTAGAACTTTTAGAATGATGAGCAAAAGCAAATATTTTCTCTTATAAGTTAGTTGTCTGAGGTGTAAGTGAGTCACCTAAGGTGCTACCTGGAATTTCCAAAATTGTACAGGAAAATAAACATTTCTATTTATTTGTTAACTGCCTGAGGTATTCCACTACAGCAGTGGAAAGCTGACTAACACACTGATAAAGAAGACTTCAGTAGAGTTCATTTCAACTGAATTAGTATGCAAAAACTAGTAGAAAACAATTGAGACCCTGTTATTAGGGCATATTGAGCTGTGAAAACCTAGCTGTGGTCTGTGAAGCTCTTACTGCACCATGCTCAGGGTTCTAACAACCCTGACAGCATAAATGGCCACCCACACACAGCAAAGAAAGGATCTTGAATAATCCCAGGCAGCTCAGGCTCCCAGGAGGTCTAGAACTCTGGCTAAAATTAATTCCTCAAGCTCAACTCGCCTTTCACCTGGCTTCCCTTATCCTCAGAACTGCATTGTAGAGAGACAGCAATCAGAGGCTTTATAAGGCACATTTGTCAGTGCTTGGATGATCGCTCTGGGTTGATTCTGCTTTTATTTCCCTCTCCTGCTCCTTAGCCTTTCTATTTTCAGATTCAAAGAAAGAAGTTCCTTTTGAGTTCTATTTCCCAGAATTAAGAGATACAAGATTCCCATTGCTATAGAACCATGTCCATTCTCAGTCCTTACTGATTCACAAAGAGTCAGTGCTACATGCCCTGTGCCCAGCTGGGTTCTAAATACTTCACAGCATGTTGCTTCAGGAGAGGCACAAAAAAATCCTATAAATGTCCGTGAGAAGATTTGAGACTTGGCCCCGTTCATCCTGGTATAAAGTTGTCCCATTCAGAGTTGGCAAGCAGGCAGCACTTTCTGAGTGTGTCCTCAGAATGAACTAATTTAAGTGACTATTTAGTAGATACTGTCCAATATTTCTTTACTGTTTGAACATTAGCAATAAATAAGTGGAAAAACTTAACTCCTCTCTATGACTTCCAATGACTTCCTGTTTTCAATAAAACAAAATGGCTTGATAAAAGAGTACCATCACTTGTCCAGAAGTTGTGTCAAGACAGTCTATCTCAGTTGGTTGCTTTGCTCTTTGCTACCCAGATATGGAGGTCATTTTGATCTAGTAATTTAAAAGTAATCAATTAAATTACTGTTCCAGATTGTTCTGATGATACTTGAAGTTCAGTTAAATGAATTCTTTCAACTATCTAGGAAAACAAGTAAGAAATAAAATCAGGTATCCAAAGCCCAAAATGTGAGTCACTTCTAGGAAGTGTAGGTAAAGTAGAACATAAAACTCAAATGCTGCCCTTGATTTATTATACTGTATCATTTTCAACCAAGCAACCAACTGAGGTAATAGCTCCCTCAAATATTCAGTGTTCTCAATTGTCTCATGGGAGGATATTGCTATTGTAAGGAGGACAGCTTATACTCATTTGTGCTAATATAATTTTTGTTTCCTAAAGGAGAATGTTCCACTCCTTATCTCACAACTACCTCTGTGTGGGACTAACCTTTGAAATGTGACACTTCTTCAAAGAAAGCAAGACATCTAAAGTGAGAAGAAAGATGACAGTTTCTAACTATCCTTTTATTAAAAAGTCTTCCTATTTGAATTGGGAGTAACAGTAGAAATTGTCCCCATTTTGGAAAAAAAAATCAGGCCTTAGTGTCCCTAACTTTAGGAAAGGTCCAAGATATCCATGGGTCTCTGTTTTGACCTGAAACAAATAATAACCAACAGGCTATTTAATAGTCAAAATGAAGTAATCTATAAAAACAAATGTCATAGTTTAAAATGCCACTTAAATATTTATAATTCTCAAACTTAACATTTGAGAATCAGTTTAACTATTCAAAATTATGTCAAGAATTTTACATCTGTACGTCTTACTTAATATTCACTTCAGCTATGGTAGGTATTACAATTTACCCATTTTCCAGACTAGAAACCAAAGAGAGATTAAAGAAAAAAAATACCTATATATATTTGGGGCTAGATTGTGAAACATAAACACTTCCTTATATAACCAACAAAATAGAGTAGTAAATGAGAATTTTCGAAGAAAAAACCTGGTATGTTCTTAAAGTGTTAAAGTAAACCTCAACTATTCCAGTGCATAGGGCATTTCAAGGTCTTAAACCAAACTATTTTCAACTCACAACTGATGAACCCAAATTCTCAGTGTGTCCATTGACTACAAGGCCCATCCTTAAAACCGCCATACTTTACCCCATCCTATAATAATATACCTTATTACTAAATTATAGTTACCAATGATAATAATAGTTTTCAGGAGAAAGCACGACCATTAAAGAAAGGTTTATTCTGTGTTGGAAATGTATAGGGAGCAACCCATAATTTGGAACTGAAGACACAAAGAGATAGGGTACCCCACGAGGGTCCCTGGTTTTCTCACACTGTTGGCTTTAAAATGACCATTCAAAAAGCTTGTCATGCTGGCAGCAGATTTGTGATCCTCTGTTGGCTCAGAGAAAATGGTTAACATTAATTTAGAAATCTTTAAAACTCCTAATGGAAACACAACAAACCCTGTAGCAGCAATCTTAGGGCCAATGATAATATGTATGGAGAGAGAGAGAGAGATGGATTTTTCCTAAGAGCCAATGAACAGCTTTTAAGATCACAGGCTATTTTGGTTCCTCTCACCTGCCCACACCACATTCCCTAGAGTTTAAGCAAGAAGCATTTAAAAATCAGGTGTATTAGTGTCTAGAGCATTTGGATGATGATAAGAATTCATAGTAACTGCTAACACTCTTAGCTTCTTTCATGTACTCAAAGATACATCCATGAGGTCATTATTATGCCTAAGTCTAAGAAATGCTAAAAGACATCCAGCAGAGGCTGAGATGGCTACTTTCTGAAAACTGAGATGGCAAGTGAATGGGCCAGTGGAGTTTTATCCTTCAATAACTTGTGGGACTTGCTCTCAAAATCTTAATACCAGATACAGGAGATTCTGGATAGTAGGGAACAATCCAACAACATTGATTATTTCTGGCTAGATTTTAAAGAAAATTAATGCTGATTTAGGCATATAGAGGCATAATCACAGCCTTAAATCCACTTAAGAGTTTTGGGCCACAAACAGACAAATTTATTTTTAGTATTTCTTTCAAGCAGGCTAATTACCAGCTAACTGACCCTTAGACTTGTGCTTCTTTATTACCGTGTCCATTCCATTGCAAAGGACATAAAAAATCAACATTTGGGGGGAATTTAGAGTACAGGAGAGTGACATATACATCAGGCCCACATTAATGAACGGTGTAACATTCTGAGCTATTTCATGCACCCTTCCATCCATCCACCCGTCAAGTAACAATGCTATTGTGAAGGAAAGGTCCTTTGCTAAAGGTTTTGCTTTATCTTCTTGGTACTTTTATGATCACAGTTCCAAACCCTTTTCCTAGGAGAGGTGAAAGATGAGAAGAAAAGGTGAGGGATTATCAGAATGATGGCTCAAAGAAGCCAACCTTTCCTCCCACTGCCCTTGATTCAGCAGCCATCTGGCTCTGGGAGTTTGTAGCTGAATGTTCCTTGACTGTAAAATTGAAATGGATGATTAACTCCTCTCTCTCCCACACCAGCATCCTCGCCATTAAAATGACTACCAACACCAATATCTGATGATCAAGATATGCTTAATAGAAGTGAGAGAAAAAGAATTGGCAAAGTCAGCCACATAATGCAATTCTACCTCTGGTTTTTTTTTTCTTCATTTCTGTGCCTTACTATTCATGAATCCAAGTCTAGCAAATCTTTTAAAGTCTCTTTGCCACCTCTGGCCATTTTTACTTTCAATCACGTTGGAATAAATGGCACCATAAAGTCCAGATCTCAAATTGATTATCCTGTAATTACAGACAACAGCTCACTATAGAGGTTGTCCTCCTTCCCTGTACTGATACTCATGTGCAGCAACCTAGAGCACCCATATTTATTCATTGTCTTTACTATGAGCCAGTCAGGCCATATTGGCCAGTGATTGGTAAGAAATGTTCAGTGCATAGTTAGTAAGTCTCCAGAAGCTCCCTACACTGATCAAGTTTTATAGGATTAACTGAAGTTCTAATGCAAAACGTGTGCATGTGTGCTCTTCTCAGTATACCATGATGGGGTAACAGTCATGAGAAAATCACTACTGAGGATGAGAATGGGAGAGTGAAAGAGAAATTAAAACATGTACCTGTAGGATAATGTTCATTCACTGGCCAATTGTCCACCTGGAGTGTCGCATTGCCGCCGTTCCTGGTGAAGCGTACCACGTGGTATTTGCCATCATTGACAGGGGTTCTCTCCTCTTTGATGGAGATGTCAACTGTGCCAATATTGAAGACGACGCCAATTTTTCCCTGTTCCTGCAATAAAGAAGCACAAAAGACATAGTTATCACTGACCACAAGATTTTCTCCCTTTAAAGTTGATCTTCCAACTAGCAATAAGCCCGTAGGAGCCAAGAGGGTGCTGTCAGTATGAAGTTAATAATAGTAACCTGTATTTCTCCATGGGCTTTCATCCTGAACATAAAAAGCAATGGTATAAAGCCACCCAAATTGTTCTCACAAGCTGAACTGCACAGGTTATATCATTCAATTACCCTCAATGGATATCAAGGCTGAAATGACAGAGCTACCGAACAACGAAGCACTGACACTGGAAAGATCATTTCTGCGAGATGAATTCAGCTGGCTTCCTAAGAAATGATAATAAGACACTGGACTCTAAGTCATTTCACAACTCAGATTTAGAATTAAAGGAGAAATGTGAGCCTGCCTGAACAGTTTTGGGGCAATCAAACCACAAGGAGGCATATAGAATTGTTGAGAGCTAATGGCAGAGAAATAACATTGTGTAGATCAGATGCTAGCAATACGTTCTGCAGACCTAAACCACATACAGAAGGGACTTTCAGGAGAGGGCAGTGAAACTGAGCTGGGGTTGTTAGAATCAGATGGCTGCTACCCTTCTCATACTTGCAGCCATATATCTCAGTGTAATCCAAAGATAAATGTGGTTTCTGTGCTATTGCTTATGCATGACAGCAGTAATAAAAGAGGCGTATGTCTTGAAAACACTCATGGAATGGTAAATGGCAATGAATCAGAGAAGAGTAACTTTATGGCAATGACAATGGTGATCATGGAAATGGTGATGATGGTGGCAATGAGATCAGCCACCTCCTAGGAAATGCTTGGAAACAATGAACCATAAATATGATGCCCTCAAAATGAGTAAGCTTTTACTTTAAAAATTGGTTATGATTCAGAGTTTCACAATGAAACAAAATGAGAGGGACCTGGCTGTTCAAATACATGTAGCTTCTCTCAACATTGCGTGACGATATCATAGCATTACAGAATTTAAGGAGACCCAAGATAAGGGAGACATCTTCCTCCATTTCTTCAGTGGTCTACATTATTGGCAATTGTTTGGTACTTGATTATTTTTAAATGCAAAGCCAAGTCACAGTATTTATTCATTTGTGTTTGTTATTCTTGACTTGCTTCTTCAAGAAGTAGAAAAATACACAAGGAGGGGAAAGATATGTTTCTAGAATCTATATAAACTAAGTGCTAGAAAAGATTTCACTGAATCTGAGATTAATAATTTGCACATCCACTCATCCATGCATTCATTGAATAACACATTCAACACTTATTAAATGTCTATTAAATTCATTGCATTAAGACTTGTGGGATAAACACTGGCTTCAATACAGCTTGATATATTGCACTTATATTCCCCAAAGACAAGCTTTCCTCAACTTGCCTTTTGTCTGTTACTGTATATCTTGCAGAAAATTAAAATTGGACAATTACCCAGCAATCTTGATCCTCCAAAGGAGGATTAGAGTTTAATCAACACAATATCCTGCCAGCATTCATGGATGCCAAAATATAGGAGGACATGATTGGGTCCTGTGTGCCTTGACTGCATGGCATGAAGTATACACTAATAACTATGTTTCCTGTCTTCTGTTTCTTAGAAAAAGAGATTCAAATTCCTTCCCAAACAGTAACTAAATTTACTCAGGCTTTCAGAAATCTCTGCTTATTTGGGCCAAGACATTCTCAGGTTTTTTTTGTTTCCTCTTTACATCTTTACATTAAACAAAGTATCAAGCATTTAAAAATGAGGCATGGAAAGGTAAACCTATTTATGGGTTCTGTTTTGTACTTTTCATGCTTATAATTAATTATTAATAATTAATATTTTACTCATTTTATACTTTCTTCTTGAATCTCAAGGAATTCAAAAATAGCATTGTGAATTTTCTGTTTTCTCTAAAAGAATTAGCATTCATTCATGTACTAAAGCTGTGTGTATAGTGGATGAGTGGGTTTGTGGGTATTCAGACCCTCATACCTCAATGAACAAGGCTCTAATAGCTTTAGTCACATCTGCTTAGCAGAATAAAAAGAGTGGATAAGTTAAGAAACCATAGCTGCAGGAATCATTACTGCTCTGCCCACCCCACAAATGTGGGCTGTTTATTGCACTACTGTTTTTCAACGAGAAGCCACTACATAAATCCTAGACACTTGGAAAGTACTGCTGCTGGTGATTCAATTCACTTCTGAGTCCCTAATTAATCATGGGTGGAGAACAACTTTAGTGGGAGAAAGGAGACCTTTACACCAGTGTTCTGTAGCTTTTCAATGCCAGAGGTGGCAAAGTACAGTTCTGGCTCACTGAGTTGGCTGATCAGAAAGATATATTCTTGGGTGAATTTTTTTTTGCAAAATCTATAATAGACTCAAGAAGAGAAAGATTTAGTCTCTGCCAAAATAAATACTTGATCCTTATCATCAGAACTATACACTTGCTATTGTAATTACAGTTTTGGAGAAATCCTCTTAATCTTGTGAGCACACTGCCAAACTTAGTGTAGACCCTGACCCAGATGTTTCATTCTGCTGCCCACAGTGGTAAATGTGGCTGTGCTAGACCTCAGATGTGGTCTCTTTATTCACAGTAATAAGATTTCATTACTGTAACCTCCTTGTCATTTGTCATGGGATCACAGTGGCATTATAATCTGTGGCTAACTGCTTTGTTTCAGTTCATTATAAGTCATGGAAGCCTTGTGGCAAATACCCATAGACCTGCCCAGGCATAAATCTATCACATTCAGATGCCACGAAAGTAAACCCCACAGGATTGTGTGTCTACAGAAGAAAAACATGAAGGTTGAAAAGCAGCAATCTGGGATTCACCCATGATTGACCTTTGATAAATTTCTTAACCTATACTGAACCCCATTCTTGAAAATGCAGTTTAAGAAAGCATCAAGTGTACATACTTCAAAGTGCTTTTATAAGGGTGAAATACTCTGACCAGTACAATGCATATTATTTTATATTATACCAGTGTAAAGGATGGGTGAGATCAGGAGAAAGGACTATCTAATAATTTGACCATAAATAATGATCTCTGGAAGAATTAATTGGATAAATGTGTATTTTATCATAGCACAGTAAAATAACACCTCTGACTCTTAAGCCCCTATGAGTCTGGGCATGTTATTTAACTCCCACTTTCTCTTAATGAAGGGAGGAAGAAGCAAATTGCTGCCTCTAAAGCTCACTATGAGAAGGGAAACATATGCATGAAGCACCTGCCACAGGGCTGTCCTGACTTCTGGACTGCACTATGTATTAGCCCCCTTTCCTTTCTCTGAAAGGAGTGGTATGAAATAAGGACTGGTTGGTTTGGAAGACCTTTATTATGAAAAGAACTGTAAATTTTAGCAACAGAGCGTAAAACTTCTGCAGTGTTGATTTCCGGTCACAATTTGGTAGTTGCTGTCTTTCTCCATTCCGTGGTGCCTTTTATAAGACTCAGAAGAGGAAACTGAAGCTGCAGAAACAACATGGCTATAAATTTTAATAACTCCACACCTATCACCACTAAAGTTGCTACCAAAGCAATCATTTAAATTTATGTTCCTCCTTGATATTAAAACAAAGACAAGTGGTAAATCAGGAGACATTACCAAAAGATCCTCAAGTGCATTCAGGAGAGGAAAAAAAGAGCAGTGGAGAAAACAGATGTCTTTAAATAGCCAGTCAATAAGTCATACTTCATCAATAATGACCATTTATGAACCCACCTGGTTTCTCAAATTAGTTTGGCTTCAGCTTTCCAATTCTCAGTCAGCTATGTTATAGTTATAGCTGCTCAGATGAACCAAGGGATGCCACCAACCCCAGCATCAGAAATGTAAAGCAAAAAGAAAATTCTTCAGGAATAAGGACCTCCTCCAAGGCTACCACTTCCTTTATTCCAGAGTGCCCCCAGGAAGACAGAAGGCACCACCCACTATTTCAGACACGGAGCTGAGAATTTCAAATGCATGGAAGGGAGAGGAGCAGTGCAGGCACTTCTCAGTGTGGTCACTGCTACGTCTCCCTCACAATGTGTACATTCAATGAATGAACGAACAAGGACAAAAACACAAGAAAAGAAATGTGAATGATGCCTACTGTGGTCCATTCACTGAAAAGGTCTTCGGCACCCATTTCCAAGTTTGCTTCACACCGTATAAAGTGATACTAGTGGCCACATATTTTTAGTTCTTCTTATTATGGGCTCATAGTGAGACCTTCTGGATTCCCTAGTGATGGATGGAGCTCAGAGACCAATGCTGGTCATAAATCATAATAAATTATATATATATATAATATATATATAAATTTATATATATATAAATTTATATATATAAATTATAGATACATTATATATAAATTATATATATACATTATATATATATATATATATATATATATATATATATATAATCACTAGAGTTGTTTCATGGCTGTAGCCACTGAACCCAACAAACCCATGGGGTAGCTGCTCAGTCAGTCTGCATCACTGAGGGAAGATGGCAACACAACAACTTGCAATGGGCATGGCAGACAGTGAGACACAAAGCTTTGTCACTTTATGCTGCTAAGTGCTCAGGGCTGTTTGTTACTCAGCAAAACCCAGGCTGCCTGGATGCTCAGTCCCAATTTTTGTATAGAATTATCTTTAAATGACCATTGCTACTCATTAGAGAAGTCACATAGGAGGCTTGTTGAAAACTATCTTCTAGGTCTGCCTAAATTTCAGTTTCATAGGTTGTCCACTGAGTTATGCTTCTGTCACAGGTATTAGGTGTTGCAATTGATGTACAGCCATGCATTATTTAATGACAAGGATGTGTTCTGAGAAATGCATGCTGTTTTGCAGACATCATACATAGTGCTCATATGACACGACATCACTAGGTATAACACAGGACAACTGTTCCATACACAGAATGTTGTTGACCAAAATATCACTAAGCATCACATGATCATTTATTTATTTATTTATTTGTACCAGGGATTGGACTCATGGCCTCATGATTGCCAGACAGGCATTTGTGCCACTGAGCTGTATCCCCAGCCCACATATGATCAAATTTATGTGAAAAATATATATATATTATAACATATACTTTTATCTGCCTCAACTATCCAGCCTGTCTACCTTTGGCTCTTTCAAATGTAAGGATCTTAGCAGGTATAAATATTTGTTAAACTAATGGACAGATACATAAATGAATACTGAATTACAATGGGTGGTGGTGAATGAAAAATATGAAAATATTTTTATCTGAAGAATCTAAATAGGATTTGTATTCTAGGATAAAATGGATAATGGATAATGTGTTCAGATTTTGTGTAATAAAACATTGTATAATTTTGCTTCATAAGTACAGTATATAAAGTTCAAAATGGTGAGGTATAATTTACTTGATGCATCAGGCAATTTTGGTTAAGGGAGGAATTTATTGAAGTTCTTTGGGACAAATCAATATGCCCTTAGTAGAACACAGTTTGTGCCTATTAGCTGTCTTTTAGGGAAAGTCATTAGTTTATTCATTCAATGTCACAGTCTCCTTAGTTCATACAAAGGATGATTACTGCTGAAAAAGTAACAAGTGTGCACTTCCTGGGTACTGAGAGACACACTGTTGAGGAAGAAACCAGGTCTCTCCCTCAAGAAGACTAAGACAGAACAAAGTCCTTCAGGCACCTCCCAACTGACAGGACTCCAGTTATAAAGTTCAGAGATGCTTTATATTTTATATTTTGTTGTCTCCTCTTGAAAGTGGCACTGTCCCTTTCCCTTGAGAAGTTTAAGTGTGGTTGTGCCAGGAAAGTCAGGGAAGAAGCAAATGTCTGTTTTGGGTCCTAAACAAATTTGAGACTTGAAATCAGAATGCCTAGGTCTGGTTGAGGTGCATTACCTTTTTTTATGTATGTGGTCTTAAGCAGTTCACTCAGCTATTTGAGTCTCAAGCTCTCAGAACAAAACTGAGAATACAAAGTCAACAACAGTGATAACACCTGTACCTCATAGTAGTCATTAAGAGAAAGGAACACTATCTTGGCACATTCTGAACTGCTCTAAAAGAATGATGTAACCTTGATGTAATGGTGGATGTCAGTGGTGATAAGTATGATGATGTCGGTGGGAATGACTGGCTGAGAAATGGGTCAGCAGATGAATCAGAGGTCTTTACATGCTCTTTATAGAGCCTGGTGCATTTGGAACAACTAGTGCCCACCTGAGATCATCAACTCCAGAATTGTATAGATTAGACCTAGAAAATTCATGTTAAATGGCTTAGAAACTAATTTTGTTTTCCTAAATGTGTGCAGGTCTCAGTGACCTTGGCATCCACCCTGAAAAGCTGCAGCCGCTTCTTTCTGGGTTCACCTTGTGATTTGCTGATGTCTGGTTGCACGAAGTCAATCAATTAAAGCGGATTAGATCCACAGTCTGAAGTACTAACAGAGGGCCACGAGAGATAAGACTGATAAATAGCTCAAGACAGCCCCATCTCTAACTCCAAGCAAATTTGAGAGAGACAGAGAGACAGAGAGGGAGAGGGAGAGGGGGAGAAATGGGGAGAGAGAGAGAGAGAGAGAGAGAGAGCAAGAGGGGGAGAGAGAAAAAATAGTATAGGACTACAAGAACCCTATCATGAAGAGGAAAGAATTGGGGAAGGACAGAGAGGAACTGGTGCAAATAAATAAGATGCAAAGCTAAGCCACAGTTCTTGTTATCACCAGTAGCAAAAAAGGCATCCTGAGTCTTCATGTCCTTCAAATCCTCCTTAACATCCATTTTTCATCCACAGACCCCAGTGTCATACTGGCTCATTAAATTATTTGGTTCCACTACGAGGCAAAAATTAAAGTTCATTTCTGTAGGAACCCCAGTGTGTGCCAGAATGTGGAGCAGTCTCCTGGCAGAATTCAGGTGACAGCTGGCAGGGCAGTGCTTAGTGAAATCCAGTACAGACTACCATCTTCTATAAATGCCTTGCTTTTCCCCATAAAATCTCTACCATATCTGTGAGGGACCACATAGCAGCCTCAGCAGAGACCTCAAACCCTGCACTTTCAGTAAAATATTATAGTTCTCGAAATTAGGAAATACACATTTCAAATCCTTTAAAACTATTCCAGAGCCTCTTAAATCTTCATAAACCCCTTCAAACTAGGTGCAGAGACCAGAAGTTTCAGCATCAACATAACCTGAGGACTTGGTAGAAATGCAAATTCTCAGGCCTAATGCCTCTGAAGCAGGAGCTCAGGGCAGGAGCCCAGCATTCTGTGTTTGCCCAATCCTTCAGGTAACTCAGATGCAAATGCAAGTTTAGGAATCATTTCTTAAGTAAATGTCTTATTTCCACTAGGATTTTGGCTTACATTGGGGTTGTGAGTTGGTCCAAAATGACACTTGGTAATATGTAGAAATATTTTTGATAGTTGGAAATGGAGTAGGGCGCTACTTGTATTGAGTAAACTTAGACCACAAAAGCCACTAGAAGTGCAACAATTCACAATTACCTGGCCAATACCAATAGCACAACTCTTGAGAAATTCTGCGATAGGGAACACAAAATCTCGATGGCTCAAAGCAGATCCATAACTTAGGCATTATACGATGGAAACTGTTCTACCTAGATTTACACATATGGTCTAATGCAGTTTCTGCAAAGATCCATCTGTGTTTTAAATATGCATACCACAACATATACACACATTACAGGCATATGTATACACATGTGTAATTTTTTTACACATTTGGTATAAAACTGTGGCCTACCCTCAGCAGCACAAGGTGAACAGTAAGCATAAACTGATAACCTTTCCAATCTTCCCACAGTTCTATGTTGGTCAAATGTCCATTGTGTAAGTGTAACTTCGAAATTCAGGCTCAGCCAGAAAATGAATCTGCACTATTTTCTCTGTGTAGTCTTGCTAAGCTCCTTCTCTATTAATTCATTGACACTGGTACCTAAGAGAGTCTGCCAGTACTTCTGTCCTAGCATGGTAACATTCATTGAGTGTCTCAACTCCAACAGTCTGTGAACTTTTGTTTCAAATTAGATGACTAATCATTTTTCATGTCATTTCATTTCATTTCATTTCATTATTTCATTTCATTTCATTTCATTTCATTTCATTTTTCATGAAGATGCATGATCAGTTCTGTATGGGCTACACAGGAGAAATTTGCTCTCTTAGAAGCCAGTTCTCTAAGCAAAGAATGAAAAGTAGGAAAGACAACAGCAAACAGCCAGTTGCCTTCAAGACTTATTCTGTGCCTGTACAAAAACCTTTAGTGATCTTCTGAATTACTTTATCATTGACCTAAGTTCTAAGTGACAGGCCACATTAACATTAGGACCTTAGGATAAATGAACACCAATCAAGACCTCTTGCTTTAAAAGAAAAGTCATTCTTACCATAAGACCATACAGGAACACTGGTCTAAACTCAGTACCACTCTCTAGTTTAAAAACAACAATAGCAACAAATTGTATATGTATTTTAGAAATTCAATCCTAGTGGTCATCAGAAAAACAATGTAGATTCTGACAATTTCTATGATATATTTGGGAAGAAATATACTATATAAATTTGGAGGATGTGACTTAGCCTGGAGCAAAGATTAGCAAACCTTGAGACAATTCTAATTGTTTCTCCCTTTTTTGAAAATAAAGCTTTATTGGATAACAGCTCCATGTAGTCAGTTATGGGCTGTCTCTGGCAGCTTTTATGTGACAAGTACAGAGGTGAGTAGTTGGAACAAAGATCATGCATTGTACTGGCCCAAAATATTTACTTTCCAACCTTTTACTGAAAATTTTTGCTAAGTCTCATTTTGTAGAACCTTGAACAATTTAATGCTATCTATGTATTTTGTTTTTAAATTCTTGACCACAGCTTATGTTCAGGGGTTCAGAATAACTCAGGTAAGAGTGGGAAGTTCAAATGGAAAGGCCATTCGACTATTCAGTTATTTCAGGGAACCTAGGCACTAATACAGTTCACTCGGTTTTTCACTTGTAGTTCTCAAGAAAAACATAGATTATGCAAGAAATGTAATATTCTCAGATAAGGAAGCTCTGTTATGGTCCTTTTAAGAATGAGATGCCCTTTGTTAATAGGTCCCTTTGTGGTATATTGCCCCTGGTATATAAAACCAAGGGTAAAATATTTTCCTCTTGATTGCAATGCAGGTAGGGTACATCCATATATAGTTCCATCCAATCACAGCAGGTTTCCTAAGTTTTAAAAGATTTTTGACAATGAATCTAGGCTTCTTTTTCTCTTAGTGCCTGTCCACATGTAATGAACCCACTTCATATTACTTGGTGTGTGTTCTTTGTTCTTACAATCAGGCAAGTTGGTAGCAGTGCATCGTAAATCTGATTCCCAACTATTATCTGGCAAATAAAGTACACTTCTAATAAGAGAAGACAAGATATATAAAAAGTCATCCAATTAAGCATGAAATAATCTACCTTGGATCCCACTGAGGGTGGTCCAGATACTAAAATCAACTTAACATAATACTATTTGAAGGCAGTCAGCTGTGGACGCAGAGAAATAAATTAAAGGCTTCTGGCAAAAGATGATAGTAGCTGGTAATAGTCTGGTAATGGAGGAGATGGAGCGAACTTGTAAGTTATTAAAATTATAATGATATGACATTTCTTTCCAAAAATTTATCTAGTTGCATGAGGGTGAATCATGTACATGTGAAAGGCTTGAGTCTCTAAAAGATAGCACACATCATTCTGAAGTTAGAATTTCAGTTTATTATGTCAGATGAAATGAGGGAAGAGAATAGCACTGCAAGCCAATGAATATCTCAGTCTCCAGGGCTTTAATGCATCTGCAAGACACATGAGTGATAAATGGTGATTAATTGAGTTCTCTTGGTTTACCTGCAAGGGGAATCTACTGTGTTTTCATCTTGGGATGAATACACTGAAATAGGACCTCATTTTTCCTTTCCTAGTTATTGTAAACAAAATTGCTGCGAGACTCTAATATATCAGCAGTGCCTGTCTGCATACAGGACCTCTGGTGTGTGTGTTTTGGAGATAGTGTTGCCGGTAAGTATTACCACCCGGTGATATTTTATGGCCCTCCTCTTTGTCAACTTTCACTACTATAACATGCTTTCATGGATCAGATCAGCATTTCTAATTCAAAATGTTGACCTAGCACTATAATAAAAACAACACAGAGAAAGAAAGTGAAATGTAAAGAGGGGCTGCTGACCTTCATAACAGCATCAAAGCCTCTGCAGGGGACAGTGCCTTGGACATCCAAACAGAAATATGGAAGTGCTTTCCCTCAGACATGATGGGATTACATGTACTAAATGTGACCCAAACCAAACACTTGACAATATGTCACAGGGAACTGACTTACACCTTTGAAAAAGGTCTACCATACCAGCACTTAGAATTATTTCATAACTATATGTTCTTTTGATGAAACAATCAGAGAACACATCTCTTAATTTTCCTTTACTTGAATGCAGCTTCCCTACAAAATTCTAAATTTCAGCCAAATGGAGAAAATGTCCCTGGAATATCAAGATATCATCATCACTCTTTGACATCTTATGCACTGTAAGCTCCCAGGGTGCAAGTCAGAGTGTTAGATATAGAATTATCCATGAGCTCTGCAATGAACCCATACACAAGATGAAGAAATATTCTCGTTATGGCTTCAAAGGGCACAAACATTCTTTTTTCTCTTTCTCCTTTATGGGTGTGCTATAGAGTTTTTAAAAAATCCTTATGAAGATGTTAAATGACTTCATCAAAAGCCCAAGGAACACAATGCTAGAGAAATTGATTTGCAAAGACATTATGTGCCTATACAAGTGAGTTAGTGTGTATAGCTGTATGTGAGTTTGTAAAAAACCTTACAATTTAATGTACCTCAAAGTTGTTTATTCTGACACTCTCTTTTTTCTTTAAGCAAAATAATGAAGGCTTAGGAGGACCTAGGTTCTTCTCTGTTATCAAAATACATACCCAGTCTAGTTCAAATCTAGGCCTTCCACCGTTGCAGGACAGACAGTAGAATCATGTTGCAGGACAAACAGTGGAATCCTGAGCTTTGATTTCTATGTAGAGTCTCTCAGAAGTATAAATCTATCACTGACCTGACTCAGAACAGATTAAGCATTCCAGAGTGAAACAAAGATTGGGAGGATCTAGATTCAGCAGAAGCTCTCAGGAATGAAACTAGTCATTACGTAAGATCACTGATTCGGGAGTAACCCAAAGACAAGACAGATTTCCTTGGCTTGGCCTAGTTTGCGGTTCAGTGAGCTGCATTTTTCTATTTGGAAAAATAAATTTTTGAGTGTAAAGTGTCTATCTTTCCTTACCCCACACACATATGCACACAAAGATAAAAACAATGTTACATACATGCCTACTCACAGCGATATTTAATTAACCAGATCTCCAATTATCCTACAATCTTGCCAATATCCAATGAAGAATGAAATTACTTGCTTGCATTGATTCATGTCACTGTTGATTTTCAATGGACCTATTTTTTCCTCTTATTATACCATGAGAATTGTGAGGGAATAAAATGTATTTTGTTTTTCTAGGTCTTCTTCCATACACAATATTCAGCAAAAGATCAGCTGAGACCTCATCCCATGTTGAAGGTACTTTGCATTCTGCAAACTACTCTCAAGCACAGATTTTTGTTATGGTTTTCTTTGAGGAGAGTGCTTTTCATAAAGTGGACCAGGACCTCTCAGGGGTCTTCAATTGCTAACTTAGTTCACATAGTCTAATGAACAGCCTTCAGGATTGTTGCCAGAAGGACTATACGGCCTGAGAAAAACTTGCTGTGTAGACCTGGAAGTGAAAGACTCAGAGTTCATTACTGAAGTCCTTGATCTGTTTTTTGATTTGGAATGGGTGAAAACTGAACTTCTTGAGATGGGAATGACCCATCCCACTATCAGCTAATTGAACCATTTGGTTAACATTAAACATGACTTTAAACTTTGAAACACTCAAGATAACAAACCCTTGGGAAAATCATTTTCATTGCTCTTCTACTTCTTTACCTTTAGTATAGTGACTGCTGGTCAGTATGGGGCTCAAACTCTACCATAAACTAAAGATCTTTGCTGTACCATGCTGTTCCACTGTGATATTTTGGCCCAGGAGTCAGCTGACTATGGATTAAATCCTCAAAATGATTAGCCAAATCAACCTCTCCTTTTTCAAATTGTGGTTGTCAGTTATATTGACTCAGCAACAGGAAAGCTAATAAAAATGCAGAGCAAGAATTTTTGAGGTTCATGAACGTACTAAATCTTAGGCAATATTCTCTCTTGTCCAAAGGACCTTCCCCACAGCCCTTGGCAAGTGATTCCTCAATGAGGGCAAAATTACATTTATGGGATTTGGAAACTATAGGCTCAAAATAAATATCAATAAAATCCTTTATTTCCCAAGGGTGTGTGTTGATTCTCTTGCTTTCTGCTGTGGGCATTTCTCTTCCAGCAGAAGGAGAACTTACTTAGAAGGGCAACAGTTTGTGATACTTACCCCTAACACTAGCCTGACACCAGCCAGAGGCTCTGAGGCCATCAGGGGAGACATTATCCAAGTAATGTTGATGAAAGCATGTTTTGGCAGTTACCAGTGATTTTACTGTGGTTAATTAGTCATAGCCATGCTCAGCGATGCCTGTGAGTTCACAGATACGGTGATTATAGTCAAAAGAAAGTGAGAGCTCAAAGGAGATTAAAGGAAGTAATAAGAGTCAAGACTAGGAATGACACTGACTCCATCCACCTAAATGCATCTGATGAGACTCATTGGAAAGAACACAGAAACTCAACTCTCCAAATCCCTAAATGTAGAAATGCTGTTTGACACTTTACATTGCATTCATTCTGGAAACTTTCTGCAGGCAAATACTTCAAAGGAAACATCTCAGCAGACAGACTATTATCAAAGATACATTTTTGTAGAAGACAGTGTGATCTATTTCTAAATCAACTGCCCAAGAATGACTGGTGATGAGCCGTTCTTCCTCTGCTCAGAAGACTACAGGTCTACCCAGAGAATGCACAGAAATCAGTGCTCAGAGCATCTAAAACTTGAGTACCCTCAGTTCACATATGTCACATTCACTCTGTGAAGGGCAGACAAAGGACAAGGTGCCATATGTCTATCACAGAGAGTCCCAAATGGCACTGAATCTGGAAGACACCATGATATTAGGTCTGACTTTTGTTTGAAAATTATTATTTCCAGTAGATACTTATTTAGCTGTGCTGCATAACACATACTTCATAAATTCAGAGTACACAGGTTCTACTTTATTTTCAAGGAAGATACCCTAAGTAATTTTCATGTGAAACAGTTGTCAATATTTAAGTCTCAGGTCTTATGCTGGTTACGTTTCTCATCGCTAAGACAAATACACAGCACTCCAACTTAAAGGGGCAAAGGTTTATGTAGCTCACAGTTTGTAGAAGTTTCAGTCCATCATAAGCTGACTCTAAGGAAAGTGATGTGGCTGGCAGGAATTACAGGGGAGATATAGATCATAGTGGCAGAAAACAGCAAAAGCAACAAGGGAGGGTACTTACAGCTTTCTTCTGCCTCTTTTTATGTTATCCAGGCTTCTCAGGGCAGGTAGCATTCACATCCTTAATGCTAATGCCCTTGATGCTAGCATCACATCATGAATCAATCCCAGCATCACACACCCTAGATCCAGCCACCTTTGAAAAAGCCCCCACCTATGACCAAATGAGGCTTTGACCAGGGAGGAGGGGCACCTAAACACAAGCTATGACTGGCCTCTTATGTATAGTTAAGTGTTCTAGATTCATGTGGAAAACATGGGAAAATTTAGTAACATGAGGCTAATGATTTTGTGGTACAATTAACTAGAACAGACTAAAAGAGAAGGCAAAAATTCTTCTATACACTGCACACCCCATTGCTCCCTATGGATTATGAGATGCAAAAGCTGAGTGTTGGATGCCATTTATCATCAAATTTTCTCTACTTTTTGGTTGAGTAGTTGGAGACAAAATAATGGAAATACCTTTGTCACTATATGAGAAACAACCTCTCCAAACCACAATAAAAATAGACTGAGTGTCCCAAGGGAGTCAAGAAAAATGAGGACAAGCACCATTTTTTTTGTACTCCATAGCTTCTATTACATGTTTTCCCCTTGTAGCTTTTCCTGTTTTGTTAAACTCTTAATGCACTAACATACCATCAGCTTTCAAGTAAACAAGCCTGGCAATGAAACTTCATATCTACTACTTCTCTCACTTCTCATGGGTGACTGGCCATACTATACAGACTCTCCTAGACTTGATAATTTTATCTTTGACGTTAGAAAAATATTATCTACTAGGAAAGCTTGTCATTTGGACAAAACAATACATGCAGGTGCCTGGCATAATGTGGAAGACATTGAAGAAATTTTAGCTCCCTTCCACTTTGAAGAGCTGGGTTGAGCTAAGCAGACTGGATCATAAAATCTCACACACATTTGAAGTGCCTGCCAAAATGTAATGACCCAACTGCTGCTTCAGAGAGATGGCTCAGCTGAAGGCTTGAAGCACTTTTCATGGACTGAAGCTCAAAAAGAGAATCTATCAGTATTATGCCTCATAAGGGTCACATTTAAATAAACTTCCTTCCAAAATATAAAGTTGGGTAGCTACTTTGGGTAGTAGATAATGATAATAAAATATGCTAATTGAAAGCTAACAGCAGATCACTGAGAACAGAAAGGTACATATAAATTATATAAAAATACTCTTTTAGTTCTCCAAGTTCGTTTTTGCATATGGCTATAACTATCAAGAAAAATTTAATGTAGGCCATGACTCTAGAACTACCATTTAATTTTGAGCAGAAGCTTATATTGAAAAAAAATTATTTTAGTTATATAACAAATTGTCAAATAAATAAAAAGTGTTCGCAATATGAGAGAAAAAAATTGTTCTTCTACCACATTGAGGTTTAAGTACGCCAATAAATCATAGCCCTCTCTCTTCTGAATTTCAAGCCAATTGAGAAATAGACACAGACCAAAGGGCCAGCAAACTTTATGACTCATGGATCTGGATGGAGAATGAGACTGTGACAAGACTTGGACCCGGCCCCAAATCAGTCTTCCTATATGTATTTCTAATCTTCTACTTCCCACTGCTTTCTGCAAAGATGAGATAAGCGTGTGTGTCTCAGCTCAGAGAAAAGAATGCCAGGAAGAAGAAGGAAATAGGTAAGATTCTCACAAGACATCTGCAGACCCGCCTCCAATCTCATCAACTAGCTAAGAGATTGAAAAGAAATTACAAGAAGTGTTATCTCAACAATTTGCTTTCAGGAAATAGCAGTTGTCTCATAGTGGGGGAACTGTACCTTCTCTAACATAAATTCTCTCCAGACAATCCTGCTAATACAGATGGCCTCTTAAAAGGATCTGGAGAGTCACCTCTCAGATTTCTAAAGAAGACTTGTTACTTGAAACAAAGGATATTTTCTGAAATCTTGAAAGGCTTTCTTTATGGTCCAAGGAAACACAATACGTGCCTCTGACTACCCAGTAACTGCCACTGTTTGGGCTAATTGCTAAAAAGCAACATGTAGCTTCTGTCTTAGGATTTTGGATGTTTGGATGTGAGAAAAAACATTAGAGGAAGGAAAGTGAAGTGACTCATAAGCAAAGGACATTACAATCCTGACTGGTACAATTCAGCAGGCCCATGGAACTTTGTTGCCATGACGAACTTCAATGTCCTTGCTGAGGGCCCTAGAAATCAGCCTGGCTGTCATTTATGTCAGTGTACCAGCCACGTCTTCTCAGTGCAACCCAACTATCCTGTCAACTCCACATCCTAAGGGATACATATAATGATCATATTTTCTGTAATGGCCCAAGCAATAATGATACCACTGCCGCTAATGAAACTGAAGTGCACGTGTCACTTTGGAGACGTGCTTGTTCAGGCAGAGTAGCTTGTCAGCTGTCTAGGGCCAAGCAGTACAACCTGCAATTTAGTTAACAAACTGAGACATCATAGAAATCAGTGCTCTTAACAGGTGTCTTGGATTCATTTGGGTTTTACTGCCTGTCTTAAACGTCTTGATATCCAGTAAATGGCACTGGTAGGAAGAGGTCCCAGTAGTGTTGAAAAAAACAACAACAACAACAACAACAAAAAACCAAGAAAAGAAAAGAGTTTCCTGAGTTCTGAAGTAATATTTATTCCAGAAGCTGAAAATCCACCAAAACTATTCCTTGATGCAAATTATTCTACCGATGCCAACTGGCAAATTTCAAACTCTTTGACCTGGTATCTCAGAGCACAATTATCGAGTTTCAATCCCTACTCGCAATGTTCCCTTTCTGAACCTTGTGCCTCATCCAGTATTGTTGAGTAGCCTAGACATTCATTTAGCGCATACATATTGAGAGCACACTGTGTGTGACGTACTGTGCTACACCAAAATAAAAAGAACTGTTTCTGGCTTTCAAATATACCTTGTACTGATGTTCAGGTTCAGAAAGACACTAGATGAAGGCAGCTATCAGAAAAGTAATAGAGAAACAAGCCAGTATGTGGGCAGTACAGAATGCTAATGCAGATGGTCACAAATTTGAAGGCAGCTTAAGCAGCTTAGTGAGATCTGGCCTCAAGATAAAACACGAAAACAGCTGGGTAGGTAGTTCAGGGATGGAGTGGCCCTGGGTTCATTTGCTAGTACTGGAAGTGGAAGGAAGAGGAGGAATAGGAGCAGAAACAGGAGAATGAAGACAAGGAGGGTGAGAGAAGAGAGGGCAGCCAGAAGGAGAGAAGTGTTGATAAAAAGAGAGATCAATCCCAAAGGTCTATTTTAAGGAAGAAGGAAACTCTATCAAAGCATTCAGGGAACAAATCAAGGGCAACAAAATGTATGAGAAGAACTGCATTAGATTATAATAGTATGAGATGGCCTTATAATGTAGCTGGCATTTACACCCATCAAAACAAATACAGAACGTGGATAGATACAGAAAGATTATTCAATTTATGTTAACGCTAGGAATACAAGATACCTCTCTGTGGAGTTGGAATCCAAGATA
Organism: Dolichotis patagonum; assembly: GCA_004027295.1. NCBI lineage: Eukaryota > Metazoa > Chordata > Mammalia > Rodentia > Caviidae > Dolichotis > Dolichotis patagonum. Next base: position 68,569 of record PVJX010001238.1, on the reverse strand, counting down.
TCTGGGTTTAAAACTGGATTGCTTACTGCAAATTCGAGTAGAACCAAAAAAGTCACTTGGCCTCAGTGAATATTAATTTTCTTATTTTAAAAATGGTGATAAAACTACCTAACTATTATACTTCATGGAGTAATTAGGAAGAGCAACTGAGGTAATATATATAAAATTCCTTGGTGAACTATAACCTATGGTACACATGCCAGAAGATCATTAGGTGCTGCACAAAGTCATTTGGCCTCAGTGAATATTAATTTTCTTATTTTAAAAATGGTGATAAAACTACCTAACTAATATACTTCATGGAGTAATTAGGAAGACCAACTGAGGTAATATATATATTCCTTGGTGAACTATAACCTATGGTACACATGCCAGAAGATCATTAGGTGCTGCACAATAATTGTTGAAGTGATTTTCAGCGTGCGTGGCTGTTTCTTCCTCTAGCTTTTACTTTGATAATTTCTAAAAGGCTATTTTCACCCTCTTTAAAAGCTTCAATAGGAGCAGGAAATGCTTCACTTCATACTCATCCATTTCTTTTATCAGAGAAAATCAAAGTGCTCCTGGAAATCATCTCATTAATCTCTTAGAGGGGGGTAAGTAAGGGGACACATATTTCCCACAGTTGTGTATGAATCTCAGTTTCATAAATAGAAAAGATTAAGTTAAACTTTTCTAAGTTGCATAGTGAATCAAAAGCAGAGCCAAAAATAGACCCAGGCATCTATTTATTCAGTTCTGTGCTATCTGTATTGTCCAAAAAACATTTTTCTGGGCTTCCACACACAGATCTGAGTCTCAGCTCTAAAATAACTGATTATTTAACATGTTTTATCTTCTATTTCTTCCTCAAAACAAACAAATAAGAATGTATGAAAAACAGGATTTCATGGAGAGGAAAATAAAGAATTCTGTATATGTAATATTTATGAAAGAAATATAGGCCAGTATCTATTATATACCAGATGAAAAAAGAAAAGCCAATTTATTTTATTCTGTATGAAGAGAATGTGGTTTATATCAGTCTCAAAGGTTATTATCTCAAAACATAGGGAGTCATTTGGATAAACACTTAGACATATTCTTATTAATGAATCTCAGAATTAATTATTTCTTCAATCAATAAACATTAATGGATCACATACTATGTCCAAAGAATAGCAATAGATTCTAAAGATATGAAAATAAATAGGACACAGCGTAGGCCCTCAGGAAGTTTACACTTGAGTAATTAAGACATAGATAAAGTAGCTGTTAAGAAGATAGAAAATAGAATTTTGGTAAAAATGGCCGTTATGGTGGGGAAAGCTGGAAAGGTTTCATGAGAGAAGTGAGCCACAGGCTGGATAACAAAGGGCATTTTGGATTTCAGCCAATGGGCAGAATGAAAAAAAGATTGAAAGGACGTAGCCTCCTAACCAGTGGGCCTCAGATGCCAAGAGCAATGCCTGAAAGGACCATGAAGTCTCATCAGTGGGTGAGTTTAGCCAGATGATAGTGTATGCACTAGCGAGAATGAATTTTGCTGGATGAAAAGGTAGGTTGAGACCAAATCATGGTGGACTTTGATTACCACAGGAAGGAATTCAATATCTCTTCAGTGGCTATGAGGAAACTACTGAACAAAATGACCAAAATATATATTTATACAATATATATTTCCATGGGTGCTTGAGCATGCTCTAAGCAGAGGAGAGGACCGTAACAGACAAAAGAAAGATGAGATAACAGATGGCTGGAGGGAAGGGCCGAGATAGACTTGGTTCTGGAAAGGCACAAACAAATGTTTCTAGACAGAAAGGAAGGAAAAAGAGTGATAGCTGACCATGATATAATGAGACTGCCATGGTCTGACATACATTACAAAAAAAAAGAGGCTAGAAGATAATTTACCCCAAGACCTTATTAAGAGATTTGTTAACTGAGTTGTGATTCAACTGGGGCCTTTATAACACAGCCTTTATAACACAACAAACAGTGATGAGAGATATATAAATATGGTTTTCATATTAAAAATGAAGAACCAAATAAACTTATTCGCATAGCATCTCAGTAAAATTTCTAGAAGATTGGCCATTAAACGGCAGGTAGAGTTCACAGTACCAGAACTTTGCTCTAATGGCAGAGTCTTCTACTCAGAGGGCACATATTTCTGTTCACAAATGACACATAACCAGTCTCTGATCTAAACATTACCTGCCTGGCCTTGTAAATATTTGAATTGTGAACCTGAGGTTTAGAAACTAAAAAGAGATAACAATGCACTAATATAGTTACATACCAAATAGTCATAACAAATTCATCTCATCTTGAGAATAGGTTTGACAGATATAAAAACCAGGAATGGTATAGGTTAAAGGCAAAAAGCACAACCAAATATCAGACAGGTTTTGAGTGATATTTATGAGACCATCACGAAGTGAAAAGGGGATGCATAGGCAGACTTATAGGCCCAGCACTAAACAGATATCCAGAGCTTGCAAAACCACAGGACTATGTCGTTAAGAACTAACTATCTAGGCAACGTTTCTATCAATGACTTGAGTGAAGAAAGACGGGTATCATGTACTTAAATATGAAACAAAGAAAACATGTTAAATGTCAGAATGCAAATGTCATGGTGAGATTATAGTAATGAAAGTTAACTGAGGTAAATATAAAGTAGGTAAAAAATAATTTCATAAGTATTATTTGGTTGACTTGGTTAAAATAAAATTCAAGAAAAAAATCTAGAGGTGTTACATGATCAGGAACTCAGCAGAATCTAGAAGTGGAATAGAAAGTCTACCAAATGTTTTGTGTGAAGTCTTGATGGTTTAATAGAAGCATGTGCTGTGGGAGGAATGTTCTCTGTACTCTGTGAGACTCAGGTATAGTGCAATAAATATCCTCCTGTAGCAGAAAAGTCACCCATAGGCTTTCATGTGTCCAGAATAACAAAATAAGAATGAGGACATTTCTGAGAATTCTTTCATGTTGTTTAGAGAAGGATTACAGAAGGAAAGCAAAGATTTTGAGGAAGAAATGTTACTGCTCTCCTGCAAGAGTTGTATTGTGAAGTAAAGGAATAGATATTAACCTTTGTTCCTGAATGTAAACTTCTGAGGAGTGAAAAATGTATAAGACAGCTTCTGAATCAAAGTAAGTTTTTTCTGTAGTAGAATGTATCTGTGATGGAGAAGACTCCTTTGGAAAATTGTGGGAAAACTCTGGCAGAACTAACAGCATATGTTGGTACTCTGTGGAAGGAAAATCCATATTTAGAGGGAAGCTAAACCCAGTGATTTATAACATCTGTTATTGTTAAGTTTCACTAAGAAAGAACTGCATTTTCTAACTGTAAACTGGTTACTGTCTCAATTCTTTCTTCCCAGGAACATGCCATGACTTTTCACATTTTCCCAGTGTGAGAAGACAGATCTTTGCCATGTCATGATAATGGGTTATCAACATGATCTGTTTGCCCCAGGGAATGATAATGGATGTGATGTGGGCAGACTTTCAATCTATTTCCAATATTTGGACTGTGTTTTGGGGCTGCAGGGTTGCACCATGAAAGTATTAAGCCTTGGATAGTTAGTGACCCTTCAGCTTGACCTTCAGAACACAAACACATGGAGAATATCTGAGCCCACTTCCAGCCTCAAACCAATCCCAGCTGACCTCCAGCCCAAAACGGAGCCACCACGCAGAGTCCAGCTGAGACAATCTAAACTTGACTCAACCTACAGGCTTGTAAATGTGGGAACAAATATTTGCTATTTCAAGCCACTGTATTTTGCTGTAGTTTATTGTATAGCCTTATTAGACAGTGAATGACTAATACAATCTGAGTTTGTAAACAAGAGATTCAGAGCATCTCTCTGATTGATACTAAGATTCTGAAGCTGCGACCCAAATGCAATGAAGTTGCCAGACATATTTTCTCCACATCTACAGCGTACTAAAGACAAAGGTGCCAAATTACTTGCTTTCTTTGCCTTCTAACTTAAGTTTTTGAACTTGAAAAATTTGGTTATTGCAATCCATTTTAAATAGCCACTGATAATATAGAAAGAAACTTAGCTAATTGCTCAGTTTCTCTTAGTCACTGATAGAATCACATCTTTTACCTTAAAGCTAACAGTAGTGCTTCCTGGTAATGTCATGAGCACAGAAATGCTCTTTCTATTTGAGACAATCAGTCTCTTTACTCTTAGTAAATTGGTGATCAGAATTATTCCTATTTCCTTCGCATAAGGGTAATGCAATTTGAACCATGCCTCTCTTAAGAATAGATAGATGATAATCAACTAGAATTAAAACCTCAAAAAGTTCACATATGTGAACACAAGCCAAGATGGAGTTTGCTTATAAAAGCTTAAATACATGGAGATACTTCAGTAACTGAATTACAGATCTGCAGAGGCCTATGAATAATAAATGTAGAAAGGTCAAATATTAAAAAAGTTATGCAAAATGGGCACAAGCACCAAAATAATGAGAAACACACACTTTGCCATAATCAGGGTTCAACAAATTATTTCTTGGTACTAGTCAAATATTAGTGTAGACATTAAGAATGGAAAAACTACTTATCGGTAGTTTGAGAGAGAAGCATGTATTCCCAATATAGATTTAAATTTTTTTGCCTGAATCCATGGTAAAAATAAACACTAAATGTCACAGAATTGCTGCAAATAGCAATATAAAACATCCTTATCTGCTTAAAACCACATTTAAACAATATTCTTTAGCAGTGTGCAGAATGCTCCTATGGCATCACCAAATGTTTAAAAAAAATCTACCCCACAACAAGAAATATTGTCACTCATTTCAAAAATCCAAGAAAAAAAAATCACCACTTTATGAAATTTAATTTGGACTTTGTGGCTTACGTGAAGTCTCCAGGGATTTAATGGGTTGGGTGGTCTTTGCTTTCTACTCCAAATATATGTATATTTCAGGAGCCAAAAAATGAATAGGTTCAACAATATTCTCACATGGATAACTAGCTGAGGTCTTTGGGAAGCCTCTGAAGTACAAATTCATTCATTTTTTTTCTTGAGTAGGAGGGGAAGGAGGAATATATTATCTGAAATGGAATCAAAAATGTAGGAGCCCTCTATTCCAGGTCAGACCTAAAAAACACACAGCATTTGATTCCCTGACTGCAAATGCTCTTTCCTTAGCCACCCGTAAAACATATTCAAGACCTCAGATGCTTCAGGTTACCAAAACCATTTTCAGCATAAAGCCACTTTGCAAGAGTTTGGTCTTGCATTTGCTTGTTCTTCTAAAGCAGAAAGAGGTTCATGTACTGATCAACAATGAAATTTCTATGTCCTTTAGTTATCTGTATTTTTTCCTTCAACTCTGCACTGAATTCATTAATCTTGACAAAGTCTTAATGACAGCTTTTTTAAAAAGTTAATTGGGACAGTTATATAAAAAACTCCATGGAAAAACCCACATGTTTGTCCTCAATGATAATTACCCACAAAGATCTTTCTTCCAAAAATGTGAAAATTATTAATTTCTTCCAGTGTCTTTTTAAATTTTGTCTTGATTAAATATCTGCAAGCATTTTCAAATGCATTTCTACTTCCACTGTCTCTTCGAGGGATGCACACATAACTCTGGGTGTGGGTGACAGAGGATAGAGGATAGTGTGCAAATAGATGAGGATATTTGTGAAGGAGCCCTATGACATAGGACCATTAAGGCTGAGAAGGGTGAGTTCTCACCTTTCTTGTTCATCCCTGGCAATTCAGTTCTGTCCTAACAACTCTTGATTAATGAAGAAGCAGGGACATTTCACATTTCCTTCTTAAAATCATTCTGACAGCTCACCAGCTGTTTCCAGGCTATTTTTGCCACGATGGCATGGGTAAGCCACAGTGTCTTCTCCAATTCTCTGCCAACAGCAATGCTGCCTGCTGTTTGGTGCTGAGTCTGTTCTCCAACCAGAACCCTACCATCTTGTCACTTTCCCACTCACCTTGCACAACACTGATTATAAGAGTCATCAATTTTGGTCCCCAGGGGAAACCTAGATGGAGGTGGTAACTGAGATGAGTGCACAGAAAATACAGTTAGACATATACCAAGCTCCTTACTAGAAATGTATAAATGCCTATGTATTATTAATATCTGTCTATCTCATTGATCATTTCTAATATTTGGCAAGGCTGTCAAAAGCAGAAAGGACATGGATATTGGAGTTGGACAGACTTGCATTTTGAATTCCAAATCTTCTGTTTTCCAATTACATACCACTTTGTCATTTTTTTTCATGTAAATGGATTCTCATTTTTATTTGGTGGCATGGGCAGGGGGTAATGGATACTCTAGATGGTCGACTTGATTGGCTGAGAGATGCCTAGGAGATTAGTAAATTGCACTTGTGGGTGTGTCTGGGTGGGTCTTGAGTGATGACACCATGGACTCTATCTGACCCTGGACTGCTTTTCTGGCTCTTCCCCCTCTCCCTGCCTCCTGGATGCCATGGATTGGGCAGCCTTCCTCTACCATGATGTTTCTGTCTTAAAGCCAGCTAAGTATGGACAGAAACCTCTGAGCCAAAACCTCTTTCTTTAAGTGGTTTTTAGCAAAAAGGAGCTAAGTAATACAAGGGCATTTATTCAAAGACTGCAAGAGACTTGAATGCACCCACATAACAATTAGGAAGAAAACCTGAACTTGAACTTGAATGATATAAATCCTAATTCTAATTTTTACTATACTTAGAGATTGTTTCATTAAGGTAAAAAAGAAAGAGGGCAGACTAGCATGGAATTTGGTTTACACAGTAGTCTTACACAGGAGTCTAACAAGCATACGTGGTTCATAGACTTAACAAATATGGACACCACTGACTAGAAAGGAGGGTGTGGGGTTAGGCAAGGGTTAGGCAAAAAATACACTAACAATGTAAGAGATGACAATTGACACAAACATAAAACTGGAAAACTAACATACAGGTATGTATGTTTAAAATACAGAAGTAATTGTTTCTCTATCACTTATCAGTCCCTTGCAGCATTACAATTATAGCAAAATTACTTTCAGAATTTAGTTCTGGGAACAGAGACTCAATGAAGACAGACTCGACATGCTGACAACAATGCATTTGGTGACCACAGTCATCATCATACCTGCACTCTGAAGAAGTACAGTTAAAACTTTATGTTGTAGGTTAAACTATGCCCTACTCCCAAATGTTCAAGTTCTCATCCCCAACAACTGTAAATGTGTCTTTATTTGGAATCAGGATCTTTATTGATACAACTAAATGAATATGAGGTAATTAGGATATGCATTTATCAAAAATGATTGATATTCATATAAATAAAGCCATATATGACAATACTATGTTATGATAGAAGCAGAAATTAGATTGATGTAGTTGTAAGCCAAGGAACACAAATATCAACAGTAATCAAATGTTTTTAAGTGGCAAGGAAAGAATCTACCTGCAGCCTTCAGAGGAAATGACTGTCTTGATTTAGGAAGTATGACACCTGGAATTGTGAGATCAATAAATTCCTGTTGCCGTAAGCACAGCTAGCACACCTTCCTTTATGGAAGACCTAGGAAGATAATACTTTGGGGAACCCATACTCAATCTTGATTCTTGAAGATCTTCAGGGCTTAAATCAATACCTTTTGCTTTCCATATCCAGATTCAGGCACGAGTTATAGCCTGATCTTCCTACCATCAAAATCTGGAAAAGGAGTACAGAGTGGACTTTTGATTTGACTTGTCTTCTTATTCAACTCACAATATCCTCTTCTTTTGTTTAATGTGAACCACTAGTCTTGACTGCGGCTTTGACATATGTATAAACAATATAAGGGGGAGAAAAAGAAACTTGCTGGTAAAGAGAAATGGTAAAGGAGGGACTCAGACTGGGGTATCACGCATTGGCAAATGGATCATGAAAATGTTCTTTAACTACTTTGACTCTCTCAGTCTTTAGCTGTAAAATGGCACAACAGAGTCAACTTCCCATCTCTGTGAGTTTTAAATGTCTTGGTTTGCAGAAACTTGCTGACTTTTAAGCATGAGTCTCCCCAAAGCAACTTGGTACCAAGAAGCCAAAGCACATTGCTTCATCAAGAAAGATAAAACATTTTAAAGACATCATTTTCTCTTGGAACCACATCAGTCTTTGTGTACCCTTGAGACTTCTTCCATATTTGATGTGTCTATTTCTATTATTTAATCACAGGCAACCCAGGATGGCAACAGGATATGGTGTGCAATAGTGAATCTGCAGTAGGAATGTGAGGGCTGGTCCCTCTATTTTCTCTTTATTTTCTAGTTTGGAGTAGGACATGTTTTACCTTGTCCCTCCTGCAAATCATGGCTACCTCTCTACATCTATAGGAAAATATTTTTATGTGAAGGACTCAGGTGACATTGAAATAATGCTTTTTTGTCTGGGTAGCAGACAAGGTAACCAAAATTCAGTTGGTAGAGGCCAGTGGATTCATTCAAAGGAGGGACAGTGAAGTTTTGGTTCTACCTTTCCATGGGGACTAGTGGAACATCAATAGGTAGAAAACAGCACAGCTGTACTGTTATCTATCTTTTGCTGCTGCTATTTTCTTCCATCTCAAAAGACAACCTCATAATATGTCCCATTAATATGTTCCATTCCTTTTTGGCTTTCCAACCAAATCTTGAAAATGCTGCATCCTAAAGTAGAATAACAGAGTGTATTAGTCAGCTTGTCCATTACTCAGAAAACTGTGTGACAAATACAATTTAAAGGAGAAAACAATTTGTTGGGCTCACAGTTCCGGATGTATCAGTTTGTTGTTAGCTGGCTCCAAGGAAGGAACATGGTAGTGGAAGTGTGTGAGATACATAGCCTCCAAAGGAACTCAGCCAGTGACCTGCCTCTTCCAACTGGACTCCACCTCCAGCTATGACCAACAGTGGATTTATTCACTGATATGCACACAATCCCAGGGACCCCATCACCTCTCTAGCAGTCTGTTCATCTAGTCACAAGTGAGGTGATCAAACACATAGAGACGATGTGTCTCCCACACTATGTGAAATATCAGCTACTTTGTTCAGTATTTGTTGGGTACCTATTCTGTGTGTCACAGTAAGAATTAGGTGTAACAGAATGCATCCATGAGGGAGATGAAGTTTAATTCTCAGGGACTGAGTACACCTACAGGAAGTAAATGTTAAGACTCAAAGGAGCACTTAAAGAAGTAAATGGACCCAATTATTAAGTGCCATAAGAATCCAACAAATGGTGAGATTGTATTGATTTAGAACTAATCAAGTTCATAAGGAAGTCTGTATCTGACAGAGAAACTAGAGAAGTGGGCCAGGTTACCTGACTGACAGCATGAAATTATACAGAGTTTTTAAAGCGTACTTCAAATCCTATCTCTGTAACTCACCTTTACCAAGGTAGCTCCCCTGTAAAGAAGAAACTAAGGTGCAGATGACATGAGAAGACAGTTGCATGTAGTGTTTAATTAAGTGGACATTAGATTCAGACAGGTCCCAACATTACCAATTAGTAATGTTTGACCTTCAGCAAATCCTTTCAATTTTGGATTTCCAGTCTTATTACTTGCAAAGTGATGATAATAATATCAACTCCATAGGACTGTTTTGTAAATTAGAATATCATATGAAAAGCATTTGCCTTAGTTCCTGGCACAGGATAACATGATAAAAGTGTTAGAAAACTTATATGGTTTTATAGGTAAATCTGTGACTTTGGAAACAAAGTAATGTAAGGTTAATACCATATAAGGCTCATGCCTTATTAGCTGTGTCAAATCATGGAAAATTTACAAGTTTCTCTAAATCTTATTTCTATCACTTTACAATGCTGTGAGGATTAAGGGAGATACCGGGTTATTTTTTATGAGAACACAGAATAGACATAAACATATGCTACTGTTATTTAGTAAAGATTTTATGCAAAATGAAGATATAATGATAGAATTTTTTTGATAATGAATTGAGGTTTTGTGGAAAATGGCTGAAAATGTCAATGACTACTATCATTAATATCCATTTGTACTTAATGTCATTAAGTAGCAGACCCTACTTCCCTCCTGTATTTTACCTTCTCATTCTGCTTTGGCCACACTTGCCTTGTTTCCACAGAGAATTCTTCTTCTGCTTCTGTCCTGAATTCTTTCTCTTCTAATTCTGTTATCAGTGTTTCCTTTTTCTCAGATTTCCTTACTAACCCCGGAACCTGATGCTATTGTACCGTTGCTTCCCACTTGAGCACTTACTGCTCTTGGCAATTGACTGTGATTTGCCATTTTATTATCTGCCTCCTCTCACTAGAACACGGCAAGGCCTTTACATTAATTGTTCCTTTTAAACCTTTCCCAAAACATAGTATGCTTTCAGTAAATAAAATGAAGGAGTGAATGAATGAGTTAGACACAATAGCTGAGGTGTTTTTAGTGTATTATTCCACAGTTGTCCTTCCCTTGGCAAAACTGGAGCGGCACAAAAAACTTCCTACACTGCAGTCCAGAGCAGAGGAACAGCTCATGCAGAGGATGCACCCCAACAGAGTTACTTTCTTTAAATCCAAGTGTTCCCAGATCTAAATAGAGCTACCCAAGGGTATAGAATGGATGATAATAGAAAGAGATGGAAGTATTGAGAACTCTGAACACAAGTTTAGAAGGGTGAGTCATAATATAAGCAGATGGAGAATGTTTTTTCTTTTGGGGGGTGGTTTCTGGTCTGAATTCTTTACTGATAAAAAAATATTCTCCAGTAAAAATGGCTTGGCCTTAGAAGAGAATCAACCGGCAACATATAAAATACGTATACAAAGGATCAGAATACCATAACAGCCAAACCTGTAAAAATTTCCTGAGTCCTGCCTGGGTAAGATATTATTTTCTCTGTAAGGAGGGAATGTAACATACCATGTGTATTTGACTATATAAAAATGTTGTCAGAACTCAACTAATTCAAGTTCCAAGGGCAAAATAATCTTTCAGTTTTTAACTTAGGCCAAAACCAAAATGACAAGATCAGTCAATACTCTAAAACCCAGTGTGGGTTTATCTGGTAACCAACACGCTCTCGGAGAAATGCTTTCTCAATTAATCTTCTGCTCTGTATAGAGCACACGTTACCATGCCTGAGGTCTTTCTTTCCATTGTGAGAACTCTCAGAACTCAACAGGCTTACAGTTATTCTAAGGGGGGGAAAATCACAAGAATGTGTGTGTGTGTGTGTGTGTGTGTGTGTGGTTTATTTAGCAACAACTTGCCTTCTAACAGAAAGCAGCTGGATTCAGCAGAGCCATAATGGCACCATTTGTCAAATTATTATTCCAGTGAGCTAAATAATGCCCCCATGGATGGAAAAAGTTAATCTTTTTTTTCCAAAGAGCCCCAGTTCCACTCAGGAAATGGCTCATTTGCATTGCAGGAGCTGACTCTGGGTTAATATGCTTCCACAGCAGTTAGGTTCATAGGTTAACTACATGGTGTGCTAATAACAATTTCTTTTTATCCCTTTAAAGTTATTTTCATTTCATTAGCTACCCCCTTGCTCTTTAATTATTCTCTGTTTAGGTTTTGTTGCTGAAATCATCAAATTTCTATGAGGAGAAAATGTTGCTACCTTCAAGTCGGTGTGCACGCACATGAGCGTGAACAGACATAAAACACAGACCTCTGTGCTTCTCGGCGACTATGCCTTGGTAAAGCTCTGTTGTATCACACTGATCTCTTTGATTTCCTTTCTTCCTGTTTAGACTTTGGCTACCATCTTCCTTCATTCCTTTCACATTTTGCAACCCTGCTTACCCGCTACCAGCAGCCTCCATATAATGACTGTCTCCCTCTTGGAATCCGAGACTTCACAATCCTCATGTAGCTCCTGCCTTTAATTAAATTCTAGTCCCCAGCCTCAGCTGCCAAGATTCATAGATACCCTGAAAGGTTCAACATTAATTAATCAGGGCTCAGCCAATTCTCCAAGCGGGAATACTAGAAGAATAAAGGTGGTAAGATTGTAACATATGAAAATTTTTAACAGTTCTATGATGTGCTCTTGAGGGAGGTGCCTCAAGAACAGGAAGAAAAGCAGTTTGTGCAAAGAAAGGTGAACATTATAAGTGACCATAACAACCAGCACTACCTTACATTTATTTTTATGCATTAATTTAATCTATATGGTCCCTATTACTCCCCATTTTGCCTTTCTCCAAGAAAGTAAAAGAAATAGGAATGACACTAAAATAAACAAAATGCTCAACGTAGTTTTGATCAATTTTAAGTCATCTTAAGATATTTTTCTGAGAGATGTTAATTAGCCATCACCTTTAAATGCTCTGAATTTCTAAAACTCTCAGAAATTGCAAACAGAAAAACAAAACTGTAGTAGTACTTCAGATTACAATTATACAATGCAAATAAGGTAAAAAATTGATCTAAACTGATAAGTCACTGACTCTCTAAGACAGAGAAAAAATGAGCAATTAGCAAGACTGAAACATATCTGATAGATGAACTCCTTCGATAACCCTGACAATTGATCACTCTTCCTTTTTCTTCAGTATCTCTTATGATAGGGAACTTGTTGCTTTAGGAAGAGATCATTATTTAACAGACTGTTGGAAATGCTACTATTTCCACTTGCTACAGTTTTTTGAGGCCTCGTAGACTTTGTGCTAGGATCATGAAATACTCTGTACTGTCAAGTTTTCTCTTTTAGGTTATTATTCCACACTTGCAATTAACTCCAGTCTGTGTGCTAGAGCATGGAAACCATGCTCTGTCTGTCTCTAGGGAAGTTAGCATTCATAAGCTGAAAGCTGGGATTTGCCCAAAGAATTCAAGAGATTCTGGAAAGGCTGTAGAATACAATTCTCTCCTTCCTTCTGGTACCTGTCTTCACCTAGAATAGTTATTGTCTGGCCTACAAAAGACCCGTAACAAAGCAAAACCTCACTCTACAAACCACAGGAACAATCTTTAAATTGGTTCAATACAGATATCACCTAGACCAGCAGAATTGTCATATTAGGGCAATACTGGCTGCTTCTCAAAAGATCGCAGAAACTGTTTGAGAAAAAACTGTAAGTCTTGTATCCAGCAAAAATCCTGAGTTAGAAATTGAAAGGCAAAATTTCTAAATCTCTCTGACCAAACGAGAATTAGAAAGAGAGTGTTCAAAGAAAGAGAAAGGGGGGAGGGAGGGAAGAAAGGAGGGAGGGAGGGAAGAGGAAAGGAAGGGAGGGAAGGAGGGAGAGAGAGAGAGATGAAAAAAGAAGGAAGGAAGGAAAAAAGAAAGAATTAGTTCATAGAAATTCAATAAGCAATTTCTAGTAGATTACATAGAAATAAAGTATTAAGACTATTGATTACTTTTTAAAACCTATAAATTATCCTCTTGTAAGGAATCAAAATGGACTTTATTTCAAGCACTTGCCTGTTATCTTCCAATATTCATTCCAAAATAATCTCAGTACTTGTTTTCTTTTCTGTTAATGGATCTACTAAAAACAAATCTATACAAATTTTCTTTTTTAGTTTTCTTCAATTTTCTAATATAATAAGAAGGACAAATCTAATTCCTCCAATTTTGAAAACCTACAGTAGAATTCCAGAATGCTACAAAGCAGACTACACACACACATATACTATATACATTGAAACTGCCATACCATGTACTATCAAAATGTAAAACGTATCCTTTACAGCCTCTCTTTCAAGGATCTGCTTTGTTTCAGTGCATAAGGAGCATAGAAAGTTTTATCTGAAAAGTTTTATATATGGTAGCGCATTTAATCTTCTAATGATGAGTTCATTGCTGACACTCAAAATGTACAATGAAGGAATGGAAGCTGTTTAAGGTTAATAACTGTAGCCACTGTCACAGAACCAGTACGTGGTGAAATCCATATGTGACCTAATTCTCTCTGATATTCATTGAATAAATAATTGAATTGACACAGATGTGAGGGAATGAGGCTGAGCCAGCTATTTAACGATAGATAATGCAAATCTAGAGAAGTACCAAGCAATAATAATGAATAAGGTTATTATTTTTCAACCTTCTCTGCATTCAGAGATGGATGCTTTAGCTGTCCATTCCTACTCATTCCCAGTGGGGCTGGAAATGTACCAGGATAGAATACAAGAGGTGATGATCCCAGCAAAAGTAATGGGAAGAAAATATAAGCAGTATAGAAGAGAAAAAGTTCCTACTTTCAGGCTTCAGTCCATGCTTCCATACCCTGGGATATTAGTAGCTAGCTAGTTATTGATAATATTACTGAAATGGCAATAATCTGGTAGTCTAGAGAATCTTTTGTCAGAACTGCATCAGACATCTTACCATTTTTGGAAGGTCTTCTATTTCCATTGCCATTTAACTACTCAGAGATCCAGTGTCTCTGTACTTAGTTTTTCTTAATTGCCATCTTGAAAATCAAAACATGTATTGCTGCTATAGGAGAGGTGCTCATAACCAACCCATGTGTCTTTATTTTATGTTTCATATTGACAAAGAATCCAGCTAAACCATCATCCTTCTTATTTCTCTTTCAAGCTTTCTAATCTGAAAATTGCCTGTAAAATCTAGGTGGTTTTTTAACTGTTATTAACCTGTTATTCTTGTCTGTCTTTCTGGCACTTTGCATTCATTCTTTTTTCTTTCCTTATTTATTCAAATATGAATTAATAATCTTTAAACATGATTGATACAGAAATGTTACTGTATGTAAATCATCTGAAGTCCTTAGAAAGAAGGAATTTTATTAGGGGCACAATTTTATCCATACTACAATAAATTTTCCAAGCTAATTCACCAAGGCAATAAAACATAAATGAGTGAAACTGGGTAAAGGACAATTTCTGCCAAAAATAAGCAATAGATTGATAAAAACAAGCATAATATTTTAATTCTATTCTATACTGCAAAATGCCAGTCTATTATTCTACAGAAAAACAATTTCTGAGCTAAAGATGTAAGAAAATATGAGTTAACCCAGAGGGTCACATTTATGATTCTTTAATAATGGATAGAAATGTCAAAATTACACTGGGCATTAGAAAACAGCATATGGGTTATTTGAGGTGCAAATCTGAATAAAAAGACCAGTAAGTCATATGAAAGAAAAGCCATAAAGGGCATAATCCATGATGTCAGGCATGTGGAAATGACAGCCTGGCCCCAGGATGTCTTGAAAGTCTAATCTTGGACATTAGAGTGGTAGCACTAGACCACTCGTGGTGAACTTACGGTCCATGTGTGACAGCGGGCTGCTTGTACCATTGAAGGCCTGGAAAGGGTAACCATCTCTGCACTGGACCATTTTTAAGAATACTCTGCCAGGAGAAATATCTCTCTGGGAATTTTTCTTTGACAGATTACAGATTTGAGATGATTGATTACTTATTTACTCATACATGTATTCATTCATTATTCATTAAACTACTAAATGGAGGACACTGTGTTATGCTATACAGACATGAAAAAGAACTATAATCTATATATGTCTTGCCATCTAAAAGTGTATAATGCACTGAGGCAGACATGAAATTAATAAGTAATGAAAATAATTACATCATACCCATTCCTGATTTCTTATACAATTGCCTTATTACAATCATTTAACATATACAATGATTCTATGAGACATGTATTGTAATCATTAATATATGATAGAAATTATGAGTCAAAAGGTCCCAAGTTCATGATGCTAGGAAGAGGCAAATCTTGAAGTTTAATCAGTAAGCTCTGAAATAACATAAGTGTTGGTTTTGGATGCTGTGTCTGTAAAACTAGATACCCAGGAAAACTGAGAATAAAGAAGCATGCTCACATATACCCCAAGAGAAATAAAATCTGGAGTTTTCCAGGAGGAAGTATTAAAATGTGAAGACTAAGCTTCCTAGAACAGAATTTTATCCCCTATCTTTCTGTCCCATTTAGGACATGGAAGGCAGAGCGAAGTCGGTGAACCCTTCCCTCTGCACAGTTGGTCATAAGGTAAATTGGTGCTACTCTTATGGAAAACATATGATCGTTTCTCAACTAATCAAAAGTTGAATTCCCAAAAAACTCAGCAATTCCTTCTCTGGGTAAGCAACTCAAGGAAATAAGATCAGCCCCTAGAAGCTATAACTGCACTTCCATATTCTTTGTCTTGCCATAGCCAAAATATAAAAACAGCTCAAGTGTCTGGTGAGAGTTAAACAGACACAGAAATCGTAGTATGTGTATACAATGGCATAATATTTAGACTTAAGGAAAGGGATCGTGTCAATTACCGCAATGTGCATACATCTGGAGGATATTAGGACAAAGTAAAATGAGCCCAATTCCAGATTAAAAATAACACTTGATGCTGAATACACAGGAAGAAAGAATAAAAAGGTGTTGCCCAGAACAGGAGAGGGAAGATTAGGAGATGTAGAGAGTTGCAGTTATGCAGGATCATAAGCCTATGGACCTAATGTACCTATGATATATATTATATATATGCTTCACATCTTAACTAAATCCTGGCATGCGTAACCTATAGGAAAACAATAAATGCATGTTTTTCTCTTGCCATTCTTTGGTCTCTGTGAATATGTGAAAAAATGTCATTGATAGCATGAAAGCAGAGTTGATATTAGGCTTAGAAGAAAATTAAGTCATGTATTTCTAACTCCCTGTGAAGGGACATTAAAGGGATGCTTTGATAGTCTAGAATATGCAATTAAAATGGGGAGTATATCACCTGTCATGCCTCCATCATGATTTGAGGTGCATGGAGTGGCTAACCACGATCCACCTCTCAGTGCGTGAACAGCGGTCACGTGGGATGTTAGGTGTCTAGGTGAAGGCACGCGTGGGTGACGGATAATGTTTGCTATCAACTTCCACAGAGGTGCAAAAGGCTATTGGCTAAGAATTAAATACTCTGAGAGAGTCCAGCTAGAATGATATGTTGTCATTGTTTGTATTAAATCATTTGCATTTTAGAAAATATGTATACAATTACATTTGGGTATGTTATTTCAACTATGGAGGTTTAACAGAAGAATTTAATAAGGGCCAGAAAAACCATTCAGTGCTCACACTCAATTATACATAGTCACAGAATCAGAAGACCCTGTGCCAAGCTATCCTTTTTCTCTCAAAGTAGTATAGATAAACAAAGTGTCTGCAGTTTCTGCCCCCTAAGCTGAGTTGATATGCTGAGTTTAATTGGATTGTAAAAGCAGAAAATAAAGCAGATAATTGACTAGATATAAATGGAGTAAAAGCATTTCCATTCTAAAAATGTGTTCCCAGAAAATGCGGAGTAAGACAAATTGTGCCAAAGTAGGGTAAACATGTGTTCCTATGCTGCTGTGTTCATCTGCTCAGAACTGCTTCTGCAGCTGAGAAAGGCACTTGCAGTGCGGAGATGGTAAATTGCTGGCATTTCCTTGGGAAATGCTGGACACGTTCCAGATCTTTGCCTTAAAAATCACCGGGGCGAGAGAAATGAATTAGTAATATCATTGGCTGCACAATAGAGGCTAAGAAAGTAGATGTCTAGCAATCAACTGGATTTCTAATCCCACAGTGTTGGCTGACATCACTTTAAATTTTTGACTGTCAACAAAATCTTGAGCCTATTACTTCATCATTATTCTGATATAAAGGATCAGGTAATAGATGTTTAATAATGAGAGAAATAATAAACTACATAATAGACAAGTAATATTCATTGAGGCCTCACTAGGTTCCAGATAGTGTGCTAACTGCTTTATATACTTCCACTCATGTAACCTCCCAGCAGCTCTGTAATACACAAACAGTAAGTATCTACAGTCTATGAACGAGAACACAAAAAACTTAGAGTTTCTTTAAAGCCTAAAGTCACACAGTTATGAAAAGACAACTAATTTTACATAAACCATCTATAGGCCACAGTCGGAAGGATTCTCCAAATTTTACTTGATTCTGAGTGAAGATGCACTTTTCAGTAGCAAAATGAACATTTTAACCTCTAACATTAATTTATCAGAAATACTCATTTGTGCAAACCCATGTCAAACATCTCTGACGCCATCATCAAGAGGAATTTACCTTCTTGTAACTGAGGCCTCCACTGTACAAACTATGAGTTACACAGAGATTAGAGATTCCTTCATAGTGCACTGATATCATCCAGTTATGACATGGATACAGCAGAGAAATGTGGTCATGCTCCTTGGCTCTCAGACAGTATCCCAGCTAAAGCATCTCAGTCTGAATCCGAGTCCCCTAATGTTATTGCTAAAACCCAGTTACTGATTTAGTAGTTCTGGAGTTTGGTCTAAGATTTTGCATTTTATACAAGCATTTGAGAGATGTCTGTGCTGTTGGTAAGAGGATAAAACTTCCAGCAAAAAGATTAAACAAAACAAAAACAAACAAACAAACAAACAAGCAAAAACCAACCCAAATTCAGCCAGTTGCAAAATAATCTATTGCTTAAGCAACAAGAAGTGTAACTGCAAAACATGTTGGATTTGGTTCAATTCTGTTTTTGTCAAGCTGTAAATAACCAATTTATCTTTCTAATTTGTAAGTTGCTTAAACAAATCAACTTCAACTCGTAATATAGAAAATGGCTGTTGTTCACAACTATTCTAATTTACCTATTGTAGAGAAAGTAAACAAAAGGTCTGTGCACAGAGGAAAGATACAGCAATCTACAACCTGATTTATCTATCCCCAGAGTCTGTCCTTCTAGCTTTGAATAGAAGAACATGACAATTACACCGATTCAATGTTCTATGAAGTGACTTAGCAAATTTTACCAATCTAATTGTAAAATTACTATGTACAGCTACTCTATCTTCTATGTCTGGCAAAAGATACCAAAGTAGTGCCCACTGTTTCCTCTGGTCCTCTTCCTTCTGTGTAGACATCTTTCTTGTAAAAGTGATGCTATACAACTGTATTCCTCTGTTTGCAGCATTATCTCTGTCTTGATACTGACATCTTTGAAATCAAGAGTTGCACCTCATTTAACTGCATAAGCAGGACAATGCCTAGCAGAGTTGAGTGCTGATTAGCAATTATAACACTTAGAAGAGCGATGCTTTTGGGTAAAACTTTTTTTGTGTCTAGCCTCAAACTATAAATGCTTTAGGTCCATCATTTCATTTAACCCACAGAACTACTCCATAAGAATTATTCTTGTGTCTATTTTTTTCAGTTTTGCGGATTGAACACATCCCGAGTGTAGAATTAGTTTTGTCATGCCAGTGAGGAAACCAATCCTAACGTTATTTGTTTTACTGTTTTATCCGTAGTAGTACTTTGATAGCATTATTCATTCCAGAATGCCTGAAATACTGTTTTGTAGGTGCCATTTTTCTGGTCTTATCTCTGCTTTAATCACTTCTTTTTTAATGCTATGCCTTCAGTTTCTTCTTGCACTCCCTAAATGCAGACCTCTCCTGAGTTTGTGTTATTCTTCAACCTTTGTCTTTATGCAAATTCTAGTGCCTTATTATTTAATTCATTACTAAGACTTCAACGGTGTCCTCTATGGAATATTCCTCGAAGTATCTTTTTTGTGTCTGTCTTGGGGTTGTTCTTCATCCCTATACATCCACTTGCTCCCAGGCATCCAACATCAGAAAAAGCAAAATTTTCTCCTCTCTCAAACTCAGTTCTTAAGTGAGTTATCCATTGTTGAGTATAATCTAATCAGTCATGCAGTCAGGCAGATTCTTCCTTAAATATCATCTTTCTGCATTATAATATCACCACTTTAATATCAGAATTTTGAACTTCAGAAAGGTTCTGAGGTTATTCTTCCCCTCTGTTTTCATCTATTCTTATACAAGTTTTTAATAATTTGCACATGAAGGCACTTCTTTGCTTAAAATACCTCTACAGTTTCATATTGCTAGAAAGACTAATATTTAAAAATCAAATTCTCCAACAATCTAAATCCCTTTACTCCATTCAACTCTTAAACTCAAATTTTTTTTTCAAAATTATCACTGCTTACTATATTAAGGCTTTATTGCCAACTACTATTATACAAACATTCTAATTGAACCATATAATCACTTTATGGATATTCATTATGCTTTCTAATTTTGCTCTGGCTAACTCAATTCTGTCATATAAACATCTTAATTTCTTGTTGGCTTATCCAAATTCTCTGCATTCTTCAAAACTCAGTTCATACCATGTTAATTTTATAAAAGCATCCAAGGTCAATTCCTGTTAGAAGTAGGTTTCAACTCCCATGAATTTCTATGACAATTCTTTTTCATAGGTGCACATCCAAATTATTTGT
Source organism: Dolichotis patagonum (assembly GCA_004027295.1). NCBI lineage: Eukaryota > Metazoa > Chordata > Mammalia > Rodentia > Caviidae > Dolichotis > Dolichotis patagonum. The sequence goes on along the minus strand of PVJX010001238.1, from coordinate 48,278 downwards.
AGAGATTTTTTGAAAGCATCAATAAATAGGCCCAAATCAAAGCTATGCTAAAAATATTTGTAGCTAACTTTGTAAAATATCACAGGTCATGAAATTAGACACTTATGAGGAAAAAACACTTTATAAAACATTAATCTTGTCAAGTCTGTGATATTTCCTTTCTCAGCCATTGGAACATCTTTGGAGGCAGATACAATGACTATATTTCACAAAAACCTACAAGAGTGTACAACACACAGAGCAATAATAAGTGTTGATTGACTTTTATAAATATTATATTCCATGTAACACTGAGTAAATCATATTGTAACTCAGATTGTAACTATATGGAGATGGCTCCCAAATCAGAAATACTATAAGGAAAGTGTTCTCATGTACAATTAATTATTGGTAGTAAATTTCTTTGTTGTTTTGGTTTGCAATATCACCAAAAAATGGTGAAAAGCATTATAAGCAGAAAAGAACTTCAATTTATTATTCATAAAATAATCTTCAAAATGCCCCAGAAACTCCAAAAAAGTTTTCAATAATAGAAACTATAATAAATGCCAAAATGAGAAAACCTGAATCAGTGAAATGAAGCAACAGGATTACTTTTTCTTTTTCTTCCTGAGTCAAAGGAAGGAAACTCAATAGATAAATCCTCATAAGCCTCTTTCTTTCCTGCTACTCAGCTATGATCTCTAAACTGAACTTTTCAACTCTAAATTCAAATTTTTAAATATGGCAATGCTATCATCATCTTAACCATTGCCACTGAGTTTATTGTTTGGAGTACCTGGCTATACAACTCCAGAAAATCTTTTTAATGTTTGTTTTCTGACTCAAACATTGGTAAAGAACAGGTTGTCTAAAATTACTCTGATTTTTTTTTTTTACTTTTAAAGACTATTTTTTAACCTTTACCAAATGATCTCTTCCTATTCCCTTTCACTATTCACAGTTGGTTTTGATTGTATTCTAATTAGGAAAAGACTGATCTATGAGTAAAAGGGAGGAAATCATTGTCTTAAACATGCGTATTTCAAATAGAAAACTCAGATTTGATTGTGGGTTTTTTTGTTTGCAATCGGTCAGTTTTCAGCATCTTCTCCATAGTCAGTACTTGACTACAGAAAATATACTGTCTTGAGTACACACTTTTAATTCTACCGAGTTTGTTATTCTTTCTTATCTGTTTTCCAAAATGTTAGTGGAATTTGAGAATGTAAATAAATCACCTCCTAAAAAGTTGATGATAGAAGTGACAACATTAATCCTACTGAATATTTTTATGTATATTATGATGAACAGTTTTGAAAAACCATTTAGGAGTCAACTGTGTAAAAATTCTATGCTACCACTGAATGGTAATTCTACCTCTGTGAGTTTATCTTACAGGAATACCTCCTATTATCATAACAAATACTTTCGGTACAAAGCTTCTGTTTTTTTTCATTTCTGTGTAATGTTGAAATAGACAACTTCCTTCAGCAGAGAGCTATTCTGGAAAAAGGAACCCAAAAATCAAATCAGCCACCAATGTTCTTAGTGGCCAGAGAAATGAGTATGAGGATCCCAGAGTTAGGGGCATCTAGGCAGTATATTGCAGTGTCCATATGAAAAATGACTTCCAGGCATATTAGGTCAGGACTTCATGTTTAACAAGACTTTCCCAGGCAGGAAGAAATAGTGAATTATTTGAGGATTTTGTGCTCTAAAACAAATGATAAAAATGAGCAATATGGATTTAGGTACATAACAAAAGGGCTAAATGGTTTGGACCAAGTCACCTCAACATCTCTAGACCTCAGTTTCATCTAAGTAAGGGAGATAGACTAGTCAAACGCATGCCTTACTCCATGTAAGTCTATGAATTTCAGAGGTTGATTCACATTGAGCCTGCAGAACACATGGACACTTCCCAGACATTCTTAAATTTATCAACTTTGGACCATTCCAGTTTCACAATACATCCCCCTGAGTTCTCCTTTAATATGTCCCCCTTTTTGCATCAATCTTTTTTCCATGATTCCTGAACGTAAGATCCTTAGTGGGTTCCGCGATAAAGAAAGGCAGTGAGAAGAGATGATTCACTGATTTTAGTTTCCACCCATCACTTCAGTCCATCAATGAGTTGTACCAAATGTGGCCCTTCAGTCACTCCAAGGTCCTCTCTTTCGCTCCTCAGTGCTACTCCCATGGCTCCGCTTCTCATCCATCATCTCTTGTACAGAGACTACAAAAGTCACGTAACTCATATTCCAGCATCTGGCTCTGGTTTCCTTCTAATCAACCCTTCTCTCTACTTCTACAATATTTCTAGAATGTCAACTTAAATCTGCCATTTCATTTCCATGGCTCCAAATGCCTATTGATTAACTAGAACATCCAGAGCCTAACTAACAGGATCCAGAGTAGTCTAAATTTGGTGTTCCAGGATTTAAATTCTCATCTGTTACTTAGCATCTGTGTACATGATCATAGTTACTAAACCCCTCTCTCTCTGTTTTCCTCATTCATAAAATGGGCATAATACTTCCTAAAATTAGTGTGAGACTTAAATATTCTAATAGATATAATGTTCAGTACTTTGAATCAAAACTACCATGCTTAGACTCTCAGTGAAAGCTGCTTATTATTGTTTTTCTTAAAACTTATGCCTGCCTAATGAAACTTCATCAGTCAACTCAAATGCTCATTTCTCTGCTAAGATTTTGGCAAATATTTTAGTCCTTTTACCTTGGAATTACAGCATTTTATATATTACCTAGGTATTTTGAAAATACAATTATGAGTGTGTGTTAGACAATGCACCATAGTTATTTCTTTACATTTTATCTTTTCTTCTAAATAGTCTCTGAGCTTCTTTAGGCCAGGACAATAGAAACTACTAATCAGTGTCTAGAGAATGCACTGTTCATTGGTCATGACGAGTTTATATCTTGTAATCTTTAAATACAATGCGATGGCTAGAGGATCCTTTGCTAATTGCTTAGAATGGAGTAAGCATAGCATGACTCAGTGATCTTTCAAGACAGAGGACCTTGCCTAGTTTTAGGACTTTCATTTTGCTTTCCCGGAGCATTTGCTCTTTTTCTTGCATTGATCTGGGAGAGAATAAAATATAGCAACATCTCAAAGGGCAGCTGCAGCTTCAAAATTTTTCTTGCTTCATCCAAAATCAGCCTGATAGAGTAGTTAGAAGAAGTTATGTGAATAGATGCGAGGGATTCTGGTAGTAAAATCCCCCCAGTTTGTTATGGAAATCAAATACATGTTTGTTATGGGTATTTAACTTATCATTTCAATGGATACAGAAGAAGCAATTAGGTTGCTGTAAATTGCTTTTGCATTCTTCATAATTCAATACTGACCACTGTTAGCACTGTAAGATGTGATGGGACTGATAATTAATTTACATGCAATCAGTGTAATAAGAGGGGAGGGAAATGCAAGGAACAAGAAACAAAGAGAGGAGGCGATCTATATTCAAAAGCAGATCAAATGTTATTTCTGAAATTGTGGTAAGTTCAGCAAAGCCAGTCTCTGGATATGGGGACAACCCAGACAAAATCAAATACTCAAAATGAGTTTTCATGCTTCACATGGAAAAAAATGATGACCATTCATGATGATTGCCTCTCTTGTGTCTTTCTTCCTAGCTAAAGACTAATTGGCTTTGTTTACATTTATAAATAAGTGAACAGCAAGCTTGTCTAAGGCCAGTAGCAAACCTTGGACCTTCTACTCCCTTTGTGCTTTTCCTTGAAAGGAATTATTATTTCAAACACTTGCGTGTGTGAGTGTGTGTATGTGTAGAATCTTTTCTGCTTCAGTCTCTATTAGATTTTAAGCCTAGAATTCTTTCCATTTGTATGTTTATAAAAACAATAATAGACACTTTGTTACTTGCCAGATAATTGGGCACAAATTGCTATCAGAAAAATTTATCTTGGTCCTTTGACCAAGATCTATTAAATCTCTATGCAAGAAAAAACTTAAAAATATTAGTACTGAAAGAGGAAAGTGCTAAGCCTAAGCTAGATGCACAAGAATGTGACATGGTGCAAGTACTACCAGCTACTCATGTGCAGCATATTTCAGCCCCGGTTTTGCATGTTTCCTGCTAGACTGAAATAAAACTTTGACTTAGGCTACTTTCTGATTTGTCTGTGTATGTGGTGAGCCTGCCCAGCAGGTGAGCAAAAAAGTGGTAAACATGTATGCGTTGAAATGGGATTATGGCCCATCTGTTATTTCAGAAGATCTTTGGACAATGCTTATTCAACCTCAGCAACTCTTGAGAATTACAGTATAAAAACAAAAAAAAACAAACAAAGAAACAAAAAACTTGAATGCTCAGACTACCACGAGCTTCGTCTTTGGTCTTGGAGTTGGTAAGTGCTTTGGCTAAACAAGGACCATATCTGAGAAGTTGGCAATGTACTTTTGGGTGTGTAGGGTATCCATAGCTTGGAACTGAACTTTTTTCCTCTCAGAGGCAGAAGAAATGATTGGGACCTGGGAAAATCACACATGTGTACACACACAAACACACACACACACACACACACACACGCGCGCGCATCTTGAAATCCTACAAGATACAAAAAAGAGTAGCTGTTATGGTTTAGACCAAAAGCATATCCTCCCCCACCCAATGCTCCTATGTTTAGAATAAGGACTTTTGATAGGTTATTTGGTCATAGGGACTCTAATTTCATCAATGGATTAACCCATTAATGAGTTCAGAGCTGAATGTGCTAATAGGAGGCTTGCCTGGTTGGGGGAAATAGGTCCCTAGTTTTTCCTCATTTTTTGCTTCCTGGGTATCACAGAAGAAGCACCTTCCCTCACCATAACTTTTTACCTTTCTCTTTATGATTTGGAGCCAGTGACCTCCATCTGAAACCTTTAAAACTCCCTTTATAACTAGCACAAAGAGGCTGCTCAGGTAGTTGAATTGGTCTTGTTCCTCATCCATTTTTCAAAAGAAAATAAATCTTTTCTTCTTTAAATTGTATATATCAGGTATTAGATCCCAATGAGGAAAAGTTGACTAATATAGTAGCATCAACACCATATTTTATCCTGGGGCACTGAAAAAGTGCAATATTATGTAGCTTAAGGCTGGTACAGAAATTTGCACAGTCATGTGAGATTCATGCTCTTCTATTTTATCTATTATGTTTATGTTCCACTGTCTTAACTTCCACCCATAAAATTACTTTATAATCCAATGTGATTGCTGGAGTTCTAACCATTCTAACTATTCAGGGAGTGAGAAGAAGAAGGGGTATCTTTTGCACCTAAGTCAAATCCCATAAAGCAATACATGCTCATCAACTTTTTGAATATATAGCATTTGGTAAATTAAAATTATGTACCTGTTTAGCTGCTAGATAAGTTGTCATTGTAAGTAAAATTGAAGCGGTGTTAACTAGAAAAAGGAACAGTGGATTTTGGTGGCAATCCGACATAGTTTTCAATGGTTACATAAAGTCTGGTCCTGCTTTTCTAATATTGCAACATATTTTGGCTGACACTACTCTCCCCTGGATTTGCAAGTCCTTGAAAAATCATTGTAGAGCAGATAAGGGAGATGTCCCTGGAGTATCCCCTTAGCCACCTGGACTGTTTTGCCAAGGTATACCAGAAAAATATCCAAGAGTCTACCACTGCCCACTGCCCTGACTCAATGGCTGAACCAGTGCATTTCCCGTGAGCACTCCAGAAAAGGTAAAATCTATGGGTGATAGATAGTATAAAAGCACAAAATGAAAACAGAATTCAGAAGCAAAGACCAAGTGCCTTTAAGTGTCTCTGGCTTTACAATTTACAAGGCTTTGGCATTAGCATTGATTCATGTAAGTCTTTGGATGTCTATGTGGATTTATACAGCCCTAAATAATGGCATCAAAGCTCAGTGCTTGTCTATTTATTGCCACAGCATACATGTTTTCACAGTGTAACTCAATTTGCTATATGTTAACATGATTCAAAGTCCTCTAATCACTTCTGTAATAGATGCCAAATAAACGATAACAATGTTATTTGTTCATCACTTAAGATATGCAATATATTAAGCAATGCATGATTCATGTAGAGTTTAACCTTCAGATATTTCCCATTTTACAGATGAAATAATGCAGTATTCCTAATGTCAGATGCTATCTGTGTATTGCATACAGGTAGTCTGACAGAGCAACCAAACTTAAAACTACTAAGCAATAACAATTTAATCTTTGTCTCTTAACATGTATCAAATATAATTTTGATAATATTTTACTTCCATCTCTTTATAAACTAACACAGAGAGGTTGCTCAGGTAGTTGAATTGGTCTTGTTCCTCATCTATTTTTCAAAAGAAGAAACTATAATTGAAACTATATCCTAAATTTTATTTTCCATCATTTAAATAATTTTCTTCTAAGACACTCTTCCCTTTTCTGGCAGCAAACAAACTGATGGGTGACTGTCCCTGGAACAAAACTCCATTTTCTACAAAAGGCAGGATCTCACCTTGCTACAAAATTGCTCTCTCTGGCAGCGAAGTTATTTTACGTTTAACTATTGGCAACTTCGGGTCCTGAACCATGGTATAAAGTAATGAGCACTGCACCTGACTTCCACTCCACAGTGGTCTCCAGAAATGACTGAGCAATGATACTAATGATCTTAATATAAAAGCAACCACTTCTGTATCCTCTGCCTTGGGAAAATGACATGGCAAGACTGAGCATGCTTACTAAGCAAAGACTTGAGTCTGTCAGGAAAGGCTATATTTATTCTACTTAGTAGTAGTTTAAATTTTTATGTCTACCATCACACATATTTATGAAGTACCCCTGAGTACAAACATTTATGCTAGTTAGTATAGGTATGCCAAATGCAGCATATTTAAATAAAGTTACATAGGTTTAGTGATTAATGTGTTGTCTACCACATAAAAGGGTCTCAACAAATGCTAGTTCTTCCCCTAGCCTGCCTTTTTTATCCTGTCACTTAAGAATTTTACAAGTTAATTGCAGGAAAGAGCTATAAACACACAAACTATTAAATACCAACATAAAACTCAAATAGCCATACAAGCAATTTCACATGCTAATTACCAAATACTATTACCTCAAGTTTAAGTGCATCTCAGTATTTTTTTAACATTCAGTGGATCCAGACAATATACATTTTTAAGAAAAGTTAAATAATATTATATGCTTTATTTTTTAGTTTATGTTTCCTTACTCTTGATAATGCTGTCATCTGTATATCATCAGTATACTGTATATTACATCCTTTAAGCATTTTAAATTTGATTCCAAAAACTCTTCACAGGAAGATCCATAAAGTTAGAGCTTATACCTGTACCTTGTTATTTTTAATGCAATCAAAGTAAGTGGAATACAGTGTATGTTTGATCAATATTTGGTGAGTACAAGAATTAATGAAAATCACCTGAATCCACACTGAGAAATGAAAAATCATACCATTTACTTATGTAGGGATGTTTAGGGATCAATAAGTGATACCTAGTAAATTATGAGTCTCTGTTTCTTCCTCAGTAAAGATACAGCAACAATCCCCGACTCTAGTTTTCAGAGTAGACATATTTGCTTTGATTTTCTAGCCACATGCAATAGGATTTCTTTTCTTGCTTCAAAACTTGGTTATAAACATTAGCCTTTTCCTCTGCCTATGTTAGTTTCTCAGTAAACACTAACCTGTATATCAATTTATTCCTTCCCCAAACCTCTACCCAACAAGCTCAGGAAGATGCTGATTCACCACTCTAAGGTTCTGACCTCATTCTCTGTGTCTAGATTTTCTCTGAAGGAATCTGCACTCTGGTTTCTGAATCTGGCAATGAGCCCTCAAGCTCATTTGGTGGAACAAGCCACTTCCAGATGGAGTTGAGTGGACAAGAATTTTCACATTTCTGAGTCCCTAGGACAGTAAGCATGACTGGGCAGTTAGTTAATCACCACTGGTAACTCACTGGTGTCCGTGTCATATGGTAAACATTTCTGCACACAAACTCATCACAGTGAAGAGTCATTTTGAAGGAGTGAAGGAGCCTTAGAGGTTGTAGTACATGATGAAATATACTATGAGGAAGATGAGGAATGAGAACCTAGGTCTTCTGATTTACAGCTCAATTTTCTTTCCATCATGATGAAAAACTTCCTTTTGGGGGACAAAGTCAATAAATATTAAGGGTCCAGAGGAGAAGAAAATCATTGAGAGATGAGTTACATAGCAGAATATTGTGAAGAATATGATTTCTGGATTTGGGTTCTGATATATGAGGCTACAATTGAAAATGGCCAATCAGTGAACATCTTTTACCACTGGACTCCCTGACAATTTTGTGTAAGCACTTTTTAAGCAAAATGAGGGTAAAGTCAACAAATAAAAACAGGTGTCTTTCAGTGTTCATGATTTTGGAGTTCTGGCTCACTTCCATTTGGCCGTCATATTCACTAACATATGACTATGTCACAGGATACTAGGGGTGAGCTAGGTTGGCTGGACACTGGCCATCGCCAGACAGGGGAGTAGCTGAGCAAGTACCAGACAAAAATTCATGGACATCAGCATCCAAGTCTTACCGAAAAAATGTCCCTTTGTAGCTCCTCAGTCAAATGGGTGGGACAATGTAACAGAGAGCAGCTGAAGGCTACCTCTGCATCAGCTTTCATTTAAGTGAGAGGCAGAAGGTAACGGGATCAGTGTCTAGCAATGCCGGAGAATCTGCTCTACAATTCAATATCCTTCTCCACACATTTGTCCCTCACTATCTTCACTAGTCAGCTACCACCAGTACAAATATACTCCTAAAATTTTACAGCATTAGGCAAATACAAGGAACGATAAAACCGAGAGTAATTTTATCTCAAAGTCACCAAGTTCTTGAACTCTCCTGTTTACTATTATTTCCTCTGGAATAATTATATCAGTAATACAAATCTTGGACTATATTTTTTCTAGGCTCCTTTATTTTATCTAGCTGTAACATTGCAAATATCAAGATAAAAAATAATCAAAATGACTCCACAGGGAAAATACTTCTGTAGGAGATTGTCTAGTCTGCTATGAAAAAAATTATAGGTCAATATGTAAACATATGGCTCTAACTGCTATTTTTCCTCTGGTTTTGAAAAAGCTTAGTCTTTTGTTTAAATTATCTAAATTTCTTTTTTCACCAAAAAGATGCATTCCCAGGAAAACAGACACACACCCCAAGTTATAGCAAAGACTAGATATTTTTTCTTTGTCAGATGGGAGATGATGGTTTCTTAAATTAGTTTGTAGAGTATCTAGAATTCTGCATCTGTATCTACACAGTGTCTCCCTAACTCTTTGGGATAGATATTTTGCACATTACAAACATTTGTAAGGTTTTTCCAAGAGTTGGAAAAGTGCACTGTAAGCTAGGAGAGAGGCTCTCTTTGTCCTAACCCCTGTACTTTCATCTGAAAAGATGAAAGATGAAAAGAGTACTCATAAAGGCCTGGAATACTGAGTGTTTTTGTGTGTGTGTGTGTGTGTGTGTGTGTGTGTGTGTGTGTGTGTGTGTGTTGGTTGGCTTTCTTCCTCCTCTCAATTGCCATGGGCTGCTGGTGGCCATGTCTGCCAGTTTGGGGTTTGGAATCCTCTGAGTTAGTGGGGGCCTTAGAGCCCACAGAATAGGATGACCTGGCAGTAGCTGTAATGTGTATTGGATAGCTGAGGAAGATGAGGATTGGATGTGTCTAGAAGAGAAACACCCGGTATACTTACATAGTGCTCTCTGAATTCTCTTTCCTCTGTCATTTACAAAGATAGCTTCTAAATGTCTTTTACTGCTATGTCCAATATATGGTATATTTCGTTAATACATGGTACAAACATACACACCCACTAGTGCACATAAATGCAAATGATCATGTGCACACAGATATATTCATAAATACATCTATATATAATTTAAACAAAGCTTCCTGAATGATATTTACCCATTTGTCAAGACAAACTTGCCAAACTGAATTATTTATAATGATATAACTTACAAATTATCATACATATTTGCAACATAAGGTCTTCACTAAAATTCCCTCATTCGTCCTTTTTCCCATTTAAACACCAAGTATGGGTGGCTAAGTTGATCATTTTCTTTGTACCATCGTATGTCTAGACGGTGTTATACACAGACTAATTATTTGTTTATATATTTATTTTCCCACTCCACTGAGTTCCTTGAAAGCTATGACTCTGCATTAGACATCTTGGTTTCTCCCAAGTCAGAATATTAGGTCACTTATTAAATGTTTAATAAATGCCAACAAGAGTGAAAATCAGTAAAATCAATGAGAAGTTAAAAGCCCATGACAATCATGCTACTTTGTAAAATCTAGTTCATGTGGAGAATTATGAATAAAAAGTGTGACTGTGTGACCCCGGGAGATGGTCCATCCTAATAGAAATAAATCAGATTAATGCCACTGCCCCCACATTCTCAGATGCATACAATTTCAGCAGTTGCTAGTAATCACATGTAACAAAGATTTGGTGTTTAAATAACTGGACAGGTGTGCCTAAAAGTGGTATATTTAGAATATCACCTCAAGCTGTGAGCCATAGAGCAACTTTTCATTAGCCTTTACTCGCAAACTTTTTTCATGGCTAATTTTCTTAAATAAGGAATCAGAATTCTCTGGGTGTTTTTGGCTTCCACGGTAATTGAGCGTCCACTGGGAAGGTGGATGGGAGAAGACTGAGGTGGTGGAACGGCTGCACACTTCATCATGAAGATTTATCCAGAGGTAACAAAAAAGACATTTGTTCATTTCCCTCCTGAGTAGTTTCTGGAGGCTTTCCAAAGCTCAAACAAAAAGGGCTCATTAGCTAATTCTGGAGCAAACAACTGCTGCAACGCCACAGCTTGGAGTTCAGGCTTCTTCTACAGAAATCAGGGAGTCCCTCCATCAGCCTGGCATGATTAACCAATGATGACTGGACAGTGCACATCGCTGACAGACCTTTCATTCATCACATTAGGTACAACAAGGCCATTTCTCATTTGGCTCCTTATTTCTGTCAGTGAGGGACAGCAGCTTGGGCATACATGAGGAAATGGTACCTATGCTGCTGCCAATCAAAAGTAAGCAATATCTTGACAGCATATGCAAGGACTGCAAGACCAGGAAGAGTGAAATATGCCTAATGTGAAACCTATTCATATCTGGGCATTATTCTCCTACCACTTGGCGGAGTAGTATCCTCTTGTTAAGGTTCCCAATAAAAATGTGTGAAATAACTTTCAAAGAGCTCATCCTGACATGGACGTTGGTCCATCCTAAGGACAGAACCTCTGGATGATTAACAGGGATGCAGACAAGGTGATCACAAGCAGAAATGTCCTACAATCTTTACAAATGCAAATTTACCTGCTGGTATGACTTATTAATAACATTTAAGAAGAAAGGAGGAGTAATCATCATGACCATAAGGAAAGACTGTGATGCTTCTCACTGACAATAAAGAGAATATAGAGAACGAAATGGAGGAGGAATCACGCTTGTGAAATACAAAGGCAATGATAGTGATTTTTTCCTCTTATTTCATAATGGTGTGTGGTTAGCTGGCTAGATAAGGATGAAGTTTTACATTTCACTTTCATCTTATTGGCAAAGTTTTCTTTCAATTAACTTTTTATTCTATTTAAAAAATAGAAAAGCACCAAATTAAAATTAAATTATTGTAAGAATTTTTAAATTCTCTTCCTCCCACTCCTCTATAACAGGTCAATCTACTGCCTGTAAGAAAGGAGATATCTCAAAGAGAACACTAAATACTGATATTTTCTCTTGCTTTTACCTAGTTGTTATTAACTGGAGAAATTTTTCACTTATAATGAAATTGGATTTTTTTTCAAACATTGATTAACTTCTTTGTGCAAGATACTAGCTAAACCAAAGAATTTAGAAATACTGGAGTCTTAATCTCCCCCTAGAAAAAGGAAAAATGTGAAGAAAATGACAGAAAGTTCTGATTGTAACAAGTGCCATAAGACATGAACAAAGCAGGTATAAAAGACAACAGGGAAGAAAACAAAAGGGCCTTAGACAATCTGAGACAGCCCCACAAGTCCATGCAGGTGGAGAGATCAGCCTAGAAAAGGCAGAGTCCTTCTGAGCCAGGAGATATGGGGGACAGTAAAGCAAGGGTGATACAGGTTCAAGAGGTAATAGTACAAAAGGTGAGGATCAAAGGATGTGTTAGTGTTAAGTACTCCAATAAAGAAAATGAGTGGCCTTGCGCATGCTTCTTCCATCTTCTCCAGCCAATGTGTCCTGATTATTACTGTATATGTGTTTAAGAGAGAGAGAGACAGACAGAAAGACAGACAGAGAGACACACAGAGAGACAGAGAGAGACTGTGGATTAAATTCTGGGCCATCACAGTGATCTACAACCCCAGCCCTCTTGCTAGGTTTTTGTTTGTTTGTTTGTTTGGCTTTTTTTTTTAGACAGGCTCATGCTAAGTGGTTAAATTGCCAAGCTGGGCTTGAACTTGTGATCCTCCTGCCTCAGCTTCCCAGAGGGTGAGTGTCCTTCCTTTTACTTAAGTAAATTATCATTTTTTATAGGAAAAATAACTTGGGAGGACTTGTAAATAATACATTCAGAGTCAAGAGTACCATTTTGGAAGCTTTTATAAAAATCCCTAAAAGAAAAGGAAGGGTAGTGAAAGACTTAGATCCCAAATATATTCTAGATTTTAAGCAGTGTTTCCCCACCTACTAACTGGTTTGAAAGTGGTTTGAAAGTGAGAGATGAAACATGATCCATCTCTCTTACCTCTCAGTCTCTATCTTAGGGAAACAAGCAGCATATAGAATAAATACAAAATAAAGAGAAATAAACATATTTGGACCTCAGTAAAATATCAATAGGTAATTCCAACAGAGATAACTGGCAACTAGGAACATATGGATAAAAGTTACATTTGGGCATCACTAAAAAATTATAATAGTTGATGCCCATGAACAAGAGAAAGCTACAGAATATGGGCTCATCTCTAATTTTCACATATCTTCTATTTCCTAGTTGAACAGATTAAGTCTGTTTCAATACATGTTTAGATAACACAGGTTTTATCTTTGGTAACCTTCAGCTTTTAAATTGCCTTCTCAAAGAGACAGTACATGTAATAGTAACTTTCCTATCTTTGGAAAAATAGCCAACACCCACAAATTAGAGGAGGAGGGTAGATTTTGGTTCACAGTTTCAGTGAGTCCAGTCGATGGTTGGCTGTCTCCAAGTCAGAAACAGCATGGCAGAATAGTGAAAGAAGACTGCTTCCTGAATGGTGGCCAGGAAGCAAAATAGAAGAAAAGGTACCAGGGACAAGAATACACCCACCTTGGAGCCAGGTATTGTGACACACAACTGTAACCCCAGCAGTCAGGCAGCTGAGGTAGAATTGCTGGAAGTGTGATTTCAGCATGGCCTACATAGGGAAATCAAGATGAGCCTCTGAACTACATAGTGAGACCCTGTCTCAAAAAAATGGAAAAAAAATACAATTTTCCAGGTCACACCCCCACTGATTCATCTCTTTCAACCATGTCCTACCTTCAAATAGCTCAGTAAGATATAAACTTATCAATGCATTGAACCACTGATGCGTATAGCAGCCCCATTCTCTAAACACCTTCTAAAAACCTCTCATCTGAACTTGGGACTTTGTGGGATATTTCAGCTCCTAAACATAACAGCAGATAAGTAACTATGAAATGGCACTAAGAACTGGCTAAGCAATACCCATACACCCACTTCACTCTTGGGGATAACTGCCAGGAGGGAAGCTGCAACCGTTACAGGTAAACCACAAAAGGGGAAGGAAAAGATTATTTTAAGAAAATTGTGTGAGGAAATATCATACCCTATTGAAACACCTGAACAGCATAAGAAAGTGTTTAGTATTTCTTTTTATTAAGTTGAAAAAAAAAGTCAAATAAAAAGAAATAATAACTCCTGACAAGGAACTCATGAGCAGCTCTCTATTGGAACAATTAAATAGTTTTACAGAATAAAAAGTCTTGAAGTAGCTCATCATGGCAAAATTTCACACACACAGTACCTTATACTTTGTGGTTTTTATGAAATTGCTACCCTATAACTGGGCAATTAATCTTATTGTGATGACATGAAGATTATGAAGACCCTACTATGTTTCTCTTTCTTCTTTATTTGCAAAAGTGGGTGTTGCAATAGGTAGGTAATGTCTTCTTCACAGACATATTTTATTTCACCTTGTCAGTGTTTTAAACAAAAGAAATTTTGAATACAGTTTATCAACTCAAAGGTTTAACAGGAAAGTCTTAACTTTTGGCGTGAACCAAAAAGGTCGGAAAAATTTCATAGAAGTGGCCCAGTATTTCTGTATCACAGTCACTAGCAGCAGCTGAGCGCTGGCTGGCCCTCTGTCCTGGCTTCTTCAGTATGCCACAATCCCCATCAATCTGTCGTCTCTTTAACATGGACTCCCAAGAATTAGTGCCGCTCACCACGGTTGCCTGAATTCTTATTTTCTTGACCTCTGGGCCAGCGGGCTCATTTACTTTATACGGCTACTCTATGACTATGACTTCATGACCTATGCTTCAGTGGAAAGAACTAGAGGAGATCACTAAGATTACTTTAGACTGAATACAATCACAATAGTGTACTAGGTTAGCTCCTTGGAGGAGTACTAGTTTTACAATACCATGAAGCAAACTGGTCATAGTCTAGAGAAAGAGGATTCAGCGTATCGTTTATAGGAAGGCAGGCTTGACCAAAGTGTTTAGCTTTGGAAATAGAAATAAAGTTCAAATGAAAGTGTGGAAACTCAGGGTATTTATTATGAATGATTAGGAGCATGAAGAATATATTTGTCACGCGGGACCAGACTGTAAGGTAGAAAGCGTAGGTATGTCTTTACCATACACACAGCTTGGGGGTGCTTGGACTTTCACTGGAAACAAAGGGACAAAACTAGAGACATAATCCAATTCCTCACAAAAGGGCTAGGAGGCAAATACAGTAGGTTCCCAATTCCATTAGTTGGGTGTCCCCCTTTCTATGTGTTCCCTTCCTCTTTTCCTTCTTTCTTTCCCTCCTTTTTTTCTCTGCCTTCTTTCTTTCTGTACTTTCTGTCATTACAAGTGTACCAGACTCATCTTTTCTACTTTCTGTCTTGTCTGGCATTTCTCCACGGGCCGTGGTCCCCGATATTAGAGAATGGTATGAGAAATCACAGTCTGGATGCTAATACCTTGGTTCTCAAAGTTGCCAAGGGACTTGGGAATTTCTGGCTCGCTGTGTCCCTCCTGCCTTCTCCTTCAAAATGAGATTTTCAATCTGCTTCCGGCTTTACCGATTTAACTTTGTTGGCTTCACATCTCTCCCCTGCTGAATCACCTTATGTTGCTTTCTTTTTCTTGCTGCATAACCAGGACAATGTCTCTGTAGATTCTAGCATTTGACCTTAACATAGTTTAGGTTTTTATCTTCCAATGAATTTAAACAGCGTCACTTGTACTGTGATATTTTCTCTTTCAGACTCTGACCCCCAACCCTACACAACTAAAGTACTCACATGGGCTTTAGAGAGGGGTAACACTCTTCCTCCCACTCAGACACTATTCAAGGACCTAAATAAACTTTGCTAGCCACCTTGGAGAATCTCAAAGGAGCTATAAGTATAAAAAGATAAAAGGTAAAATAAAGTTCACAAAAACAGGCAAAACATAAAAGGGTGCATGCTTCTATAAGTAGACAGAGAAGCATGATGTCATACTGAAACACCATGGTCTCTAAAGCCAAAGTGCCTGAATTCAAAATTCAGCAGGTATCATTTAATTTCTCTGAGATTATATTAATAGTATCCACCTAATATAATTATTTTTAGTGTACTCATTAAGTATATGCTCAGAACAATGCTTGGAAGATGATAAAAATAATACTGTATTAGTATCTATTATTATTATTATTATTATTATTATAAGTAGTATCACGTAAACCGAGATATTGGATAAACTGCATCTGACACACAGGCCAATAATAAAGCACACAGAGAAGTATTGTTTGCTTTGTTTTGGGTTGCAGTGTGTGTGGTGGAGGATGTAGGGCGTTTAGGGCCTGTCCAGAACAAAAACGGAAAGATAAGGTCTATTGCTTAAAGTAGAAGTTTTGATGACCCAGAGGAAGTAGAATGAGGTACCTTCTATTTTTTTCCTCATAAGAGAAATTATCTCCACTTTGCATGAATCATAGCACAAATGTTTAGTAAGGAAGATTAAGTCCAAAAAAGGCAAGGTGGGAATTTGAGAGCAATTAGATCCTCTAAAAGGATTCAGTGACCAGCACCAAGATGGTGCTACCCAGAGATGCTGAAAGGACCTCCAGAGAGGTCTGTGGCTTCACTCTTAGCAGTCATTAAATAATTAGGAAATAGATTTAGGAACTGAAGTTTGAGAAAAGATGGCACAATTTTCAAAAGGCTGCTGGATGGTGAATAGATGTCCTGAAATATCTAAAAAAAATTAACATGAGAGAAAAAGTTTAGAACTATGTATTTATTTCAAAATTAGGTTAGTCTCCATAAGTGAAATATATAAAGACGAGATTGAGAGCATTCACAGTGGTATGACTACAGACTGGAATATATAAAGAAACATAGAAGACAAGTTAAAAAAATACTTTTCTGAGAATTGGAACTATCCAAATATGGAAAGAAGAGTCTGCACTGAATAATGGTGAGATTTAAGAAAGTGGTTTTTGGATTGTCTTTTCACACTGCCCTCACCTCATCTCATCCCTACTTCTCATCATCAGAGATGGGATACTTAGCAGTCCAGTCAAATTCAGAGCTGTATATTCAGTCACCATTTACTGGAAGGAATCACAGTACATCCAAAAGAATAAACAGGTGTCTTCTTTTCCTTCCTGATTCTACAGGGTATCCAGTTTGCCTCTGCTTTCCCTATGATTTTATTCCGTTAGACGCATCCAGACTTGTTAATGCTAAGAATTAACTTCAGAGGGGAGTAGGAGATTCTGCTTAGTCTTCAAGCCTAAATATTTCCAAAGCCCACAGCTGTTAGGAACGTGAGTCTCTGGCACCTTTCCTGCCAGTATCCACAAGTAGAGTAGAGCCCTGGTGCTCTCAGCCTATTGTGGAACCTACCGTCAAGCAGAGCCCAAACCTCACCTTACCCTCCAGTGGGAAGTCTGTTTGCTGAAGCACAGGGTGCATGATCTGTCAGAAATGTCCAGGAGGAGATCCTGCACTGCACAATACTCTAAGCTTCTGCAGCAAGCTGTTTAATAACCACAACCTGACTTTTTGACAGCGATATTGCACACAAAATCACTGATCGCATTTCTGCCATTGATCACAACTGAGTTTGTCTCTGAAATTTTTAGCATCAATGATGCGGTATCACTTTACTACATAGGCTGCAGAGAATAGAGTTGATCCATTCTTACAAAATCTTGGCATTTTCCTACCCTTTACTTGGCCCTCCTTCCAGTCTTAAAACGATTATCTCCTACATTGTATTTGTAGCTTGAACATTCAAATTTTAAAAGAATGATTGACTACACTGAACTACACTGGAGATAGGTGGAAAAGCTCTGGGAAGAGAGCCTTCCAATGAGCATCGTGAAATGCTTAATACTTGGTGCGTCAGTCTTTACATTATACCTTGAGGTTCACTCTCTTCTGCTTATAAAATGTCACCATCCTAGTCATCGTTTTTTTTTTTTTTACCAAGTCTGAGGCTGATTTAGACTATTAATAAGCTCCCTGGACAAGGCTTTATATTCTAAGACCTGAGTCATTCCTGCTATTTTTAGCAATGTTCCCCTACACTTGCAGTGGCAGAGAGATATGGGAAAATAGGTTTGGTTGGGACCAGCTACCCAAACTGGAACATAGTTTGCTGATGATAATGACAACAATAAAAATGATATTATAGATAACTAAGTCAGGTTGAAATAGTCTAGGCAGGTAGACAGGGCTAAGCCCTCCAAGGAGTCAGTACAGACGATGAAAACACGTAACTGTGACTAGAGGTCATCTGTTGAAGGCCAAGTCTTAAGATAAAAATGGAATGCCCAGGCCTACATGACTCCCCATGAGATAATAAACTGAAGATTATATTATAATTGGTATGACCTGCTCCAATAAAGTGACAGACGCGATTTACCCAGGTGGGTGTCCAGGTCCTCCTGGTCCATCCCTTCCTAAAAAGGTCCTTGTTATTTCCTTGTGCATTTGTTACATGACCTGCTTCCCCAATGAGCCAATATTACCTAAGCCTCTATACTTGCAATGTTATTGGTTGATCATAGTTTGGCCCATGTTGTGCCCAACTCATGATTTTGAATTATAAAACTTGCTCTGTGAACTGGGGTCCCTGGCAACTCATTTTCAGGTCCCCTCCTGTCTCCAGAACTGTCTCTATCAATAAATTATTCCTGCTCCTAACCCTCATTGTTCATTAGACTCTGTTCTTCAATTTTGAGGAACACATCTAGCGCATGGGGAGTTACATTATTTCTCCTCTATCAGCAGGAAATAAGAAAAAAGCTATGGAGGGAAACTAAGGCTTGACTAAAAACACTGCACTTACACTTCCAGAGCATCCCAGGTGACTACTCACATACCCAAAACCAACCAGTGACCCCTTTTCCTCTGTTCTGTAGTTTAAGAAGCAATAAAGAGGAAAATTTGTCCCTGGAGTGACATTTTCTTATGCAAACGAATGTAAATCATGTATCTCAGTGTTGAAAGCTTGTCTGACAAGCATTTCCAAAGCAAAAAACAAATCTCTGAACAGGTTACCTTGCACTGAGCTGTTGTTGGCAAAGGACATTTAGTACTTCAGAGAAGGCTGGAAAATAATTTCCCTGCTAGGAAAAAAAACATGTACCTAAATATCATGGTGTATTAAGGGATTAGTGCCAGTTTACAAGAGTCTTTCTTCTCCTCACACCCAGGGACAATCTTTTGATCTACTCGAAGCAGTAATTTAATTTTAAGGAAAACAGAGGAGCTGAAAGGTTGTGTGGGGAGTGGATAGAGGGACCAAGGTAGTTGAGAGACCATATTTCTCCTTTACTGTTCGAGAAGTCTGAACTGACCGGTGTCCATATTCACTGCTGCATGGTCTTATTGGTCACAACTCTAAGTGGGCATTAATAAAAGACACAAACTTAAAACTTGGGGATAGCCTAGTTCCCGATACATTGGAAGGTTTGTTATGTACTACTTATTTTTATATTTTCTAATTCTGTTAAATCTCATTGTTTGCATATTCCAAACTTGTCTATGAGATAGTATCTGTAAATGGACCAGGCTGAAATTTTTTCAAAGATCTGTGAATTCAAATTCAAATCTTTCCAATGGGATTATGTTGAATTCTTTAATGGCCTTCAGATTTTCATGAACTCCATGCTCAGCTTTGGAAAGACATCTGCTTTATGAAGCCGTTGTCGGGTAGTTCCTTTTAAAATGGCTCGCCAAAGTATTCCACAGGTCTTTCTTGTCTTGAACAAAGAATGGGATGAGACAAACCAAAAATGGTGCTCAAAGTTTATTGTAAAGGTGAAGGATGAAGGCGAAAAGGAAAAACTGATTCTACAGAGCAAACTTGGGCCGACCAAAAGAGAAAGAACAAACATAAAAGTATCCATTGGGTCTGCAAGACTCAGGATGGGTCACCATGCAGAGTCAAAAGAGCAGGCTCCTCCTGGCTTCTGGTCTCCCTGACGCTGTCCAAATCTCTGGGGAAGCCCAGAAAGTGTTCTACATAAAGACTCTGGTGATGTCCTAGGATTTCGTCATCGACGGGTCTCGCCCACTTCTCCAGCCAGCGCTGCCATGTTCTACCTTGTATATGAAAGCGCAGAGAAATGACTTCTATACATTTCATAATCTTTTGGTCAGAAGTTCATCAGAACTAATGATATGATGTGAACCACACATGTAATTATAAATTACCTAGGATCCACATTTTAAAATAGAACCACGAAATATATTAAATTAATTTTGATAATATGTTTTGTGTAATTCGATCTATTCAAGATATTGATTCTATAGTTCTGGAGATGGAGTTCAGTGGTAGACTGTCTGCCTAGCGTGTAGTGAGCCATAGAGTTTGATCTACAACTGCCAAAGAGTATGTGTGTGTTTGGTTGAACATTTCATTAATGTAATAATTATAAATAATTTATATCTTTTTAATACTGAGAGTCCACCATCCAATGTATGTTTTTTACTTACACAAAATTACCATTCAGATGTAAAATTTAGTGATTTAAGTGAAACAAAAGTCTATAGAACAATAAATCTGTAGGTAATGGAAAACATTTTGCACTGCTCCCTTTTTAATTTAAATTGATTACACTGAAAGAAAATATTCATTTCATTTCTCCATTCACATCAGACATAGTTTAAGCACTCAATAGTTACATATGCTAGAGGCTACTAAATTGAACAGCACAGCTCCACCTGAACAGAAAGTACTATAAAAGATTTCCCTCTGCTGCATCCACATCTAAGACCTTCCCAGTAAGCAACTATAGTACTAAATGCTGACTCTCACATATCCGGTGCAGGCAGAATGGAAGTCATTCCCTGTAAATAAACCTTCCATATGCTTCTGCATCATTTGATGGTTGTTCACAATATGCACAGGACAGGTAGGTACTTCAGGCAGGTGGTCTGTTCTTCCCATCCCGTTATGTTACAGCTGGTTACACAGAGAGGAAATGGCATTTGCAAATTTGAGTGGTAAAACTAGCATACAGTTGCTGAATTCCACAACTGGTTACCTTTTGGGAGAGGTATTTTAAATATTGTTCGAGAGAATCAAATAAAAATAAACAGCTACTGCTTTTCAGTTAAAATATGCATAAAATGGTGAGGTTTGTGTGGAACCAAGAATTATTTCAAGTGTTGAACAAGTATATACACACACATGCATATGCATACATATATGTAAAACAGTTGTCTAATGTGGGGCTGCAGATGTAACTCAGTGGTGGGGCACTTCCTTAGCTGGCACAAGGCCATGGATGAGATCCCAGCACTGATAAAAATTATTATCTAACATGAAAAGAAAAACCTCCTAAAATCATCATGTTAACTTGGAAGACCATGACTAGAAAGAGCCAAGAGCTATGTTTGTTTAATAAACAGCCACTGGTATTGAAAAGAGCCTCTAAAGCACTCAGATGTGCTCGAAACTCCACTTTGTTATCTGTGTGTAAACTCCCAAGGGTTGGATTGTGAGTCTTTCTCCCTGTCATCCACCTTTCCTAAATTTACCTCTTACAGTGCTTCAGGCCACCTTGGCTCCAGAGCCAGTTGCCTCTCTAGCTGGGAGAATTTATTGGATCTATGGAGTGTTGAGAAACTGATGTTGAGAATATCAATTACCAGAAGGCGACAGGCCTCCAGGAGCCGGGATTTTTCCTGGCATATGCAGCTAATTTTATCCATAAATTACTCCATGACTACCCTTATTTAATAGGATGTAGAACCAAACAGAAATAATGTTTATCCAGAAAGATGTAATATGTCTAGGATTTTAACTTCTCCCCTTTCTTACTCTGCCTCTAAAAGTGAAAGACTCTACCCCCCCAGATCAGTATCAGTGGCCCTTAAAGCCGCCAATTTTCATCAGGGCAGAGGAAGAAGAAAAACTCAAACACTCTCAGTCCCAATGATTCTGACAGCCCTTCTCTCTCTCCCCAGATGAAGAACCACTAAAATCATGTCTAAGAGCAGCCACATTATAAATACTGGTATTATTTTTAAAATTAACGCTGAGATGAATGTGTCACTTTTCAGCAAAACTAGTATGAAAATGCTCTAATTTGCAAAACAGATAAGTTAGAATGGGTTTTTGCATTATAAAAGAAAACTTCAAAGGGTTGCACTAGGCAGTGTGTTGCCCTGAGACATTTAAATGATGATTCCAGGTTTAAGAAATGATTTATCCACAGCACCTTAGGAGGATATCTATTGTAAAGCTAAGTGCACGTGTGGCAGTAAAATAATTATTTGTTCTAATGGGGATTATTATCATTTTGCTATTCAGGGCAATGTGAAAAAAGGCATATCATATGAAATAATAATATTTTCTTTAAAAAAAAAACTATGATTCTGTTAAATAAGGATCCATCAAATTGACAGTCATTTTTCTACTACCAGAAATAATTTATGCTTCATTCTAGAGTGGCATTGAATAAAAAGAAAATAATATATCTGTTACTGCCTTTTTAGGTTTGTTAGTTTGTCCAAATGTGAAAATGCTAGGGATATAGCTCAGTGGCCTAGCGTTCCCAAGTCCTGGGACACACACACACACACACATACACTATAGATCAACGATACAAAGATACAAACACTTCCTTTTTTTTTTTTTTTTGGTACTGGGGATCAAACTCAAGACCTTGCACTTGCCAGGTAGGCACTTCAGCTGCTGAGCTAAATTCCCTGCAACACTTCCTGAAATATTCTAACATTCTTGTTTTATACATTCTACAGTTTAATTTTCTAAGGAGGTAAATAATTTTAAGGGTAGTGTCTTCTCATTTTCTAAGTTGACATTAGAAGCAAGCAATATTGAGGGAAGAGAGTTGTCTCAAAGTGAGATGATGAATAATTTCTAATATTCTGCAGCACAGGAGTATTGTTGTTGACACTAATTGAATATTTCAAAATAGTAGACAGGATTTTGAATGTTTCCAACATAAATAAATAATAAATGTGTAAAAGAAATATGTCCATTACTCTGCATTTTTTTTCTTTTTGAGGCAGGGTCTCACTATGCAGTTCAAGTTGGCCTTGGGCTTACTTTGTAGCCCCGGCTGATCTCAAACTTGCAAGGATCCTCCTGCCTCAGCCTCCTGAGTGTTGGGATTACAGGAGTGCGCCACCACACCTGGCCACTACTCAAAGTTAATGATTACATACTGCTTACCTGTATTGAAATGCTACACTTTACCCTACAAGTATTTACAATTATCATGTGCTAACAAAATGAAGGTATTATTTTAAAAAGGGTTTCTTTAGTCAGGCATAACTTTTTATTTTAATATAATATGTGTTTTACTTACCCTCATAGATTCCTTGATTTCTTGGCTCCTCTTTTTTTCTGCATTCAGATATAAAATAATTCTTATTGTTTGTAAACAAGTGACAAAAATTTCTAGTTGGATGTATGTCAAATTAAACAGCTCCTTACAATTATAGCTAAATGATCTAACGTTAGTCACAGTTTTTAAGAAAGTGAAGGTCTGGGAAAATCATGCTAGCAGATTATTTACAAACTTACGAGACAAAAATGAATGTTAGTTGATTTTAATTATAAGTAGAGGTTGGTAGGACTTATCAGTATCTAGAAGCTTGAGTAAGAAACATTATATTACAAAGAAAAGTCATGATGTTGGGAGAGTGACTCAGTATTTGTCCTGAGGTCACAATTAAGTTAAATAAGATCTTTAATTTATAAAGAGAAAATTGAAATGTGAAGGTAATAAATAAATCTATTTTTCTGCAAAAATAGAAAGAACAAAAATGTTATATTATGATAGTCCCAAACAATCTCAGGACCTTAACATCACTCAAATACATTATTTTGTATTCATCATTTAGTAGGCAATAAATTATAGCATCTAATTTTGTAAGAAATTCTGACTGGCTCAAGTCTAAGAGGTTTGGCTCTAAGCGTATTACTAAAAAAGCAATCCTCTGAATCTCAGAGAAGTACGTGGAGTGAAAGAAGCCAAAGCCAACAACAACAACAAAATACTATTATACTTTTACTTCTATTAAGTTCTACAATAAGAAAAAGTAAACTGTGATATAGAAATCAGAACAGGGGCTGCTGAGGAAGGGAATGATTGGTAAGAAAAATGATGGAACTATCAGAAGATGCAGGCAATTTCCGTCTTGTTAGGGCTGTGAGGGCCACAATGGTATGCATTTGTCAACACTCATTGAACAGTATACTTCAGATTCAAGCAATTCATTGTTTGCAAATTATAATAAACAAATACAAATTGAAACCAAAGTGAGCCAATGCTCTACTGAAACATCAAAATGAATTTCAGTGTAAGAAACTTGATCTGTCTTACAAATGAGTGTGAGTCACAAAAGGTAACTTTTACAGAAGGAAGAATAAAAATCAACCAGATGACAAGAATCACAAGGCAATAGAAGCCTTCTTAGTGAATCCTTAAATACTGAGTTAGCATTTCAGAACCTAAGAAGCAATGTCAGTAAGAAGAGGTTAGCTTTTATAAGTGCTTTCATGTTTAATACAAAAATTAGTTTTCAAGAAAACTGTAGTTTCTTTAAACATAGTCTATAGGCTAAATTTTAATGCCCTTATTTTTAGGAATAATCACCTACTTTAAAATCTATTGAAGTGGACTATTATTTAATCTTTTTGGATAAAATTATTACTATAAATATAACATTAAGTTTATATTCTTCCTGTAATTCCAATTCTGTGAAAATATCAATTAAGATGTGGATGGATCAAGCTAGAACAAAACATTTTGCATACTGTTAATAATCTTTTAAATCCTAAAAGAGAATTGTTTACTAACATGGACAAAATACAGGGCTGTGACTGAAATCACCACTGTAGGAGTGATAACTACGATTTTTATCAGCTATTGTATGGCAGTCAGATGGTGACACTTCACAAGAAAAACAAAAATAAAACAAGACAAGGAAACAAATTTCTTTAAACTTCCTATTCTGTTAAGTGAACAATATATTTTCCATCCAGAAGCCTAACAAGTATATATTTTATAAATATTTTTCATCTAAACATTGCCAAAAGCTATAGGCATTATGAATAAATTTGTAAAAAATCTCTTCTTGGTTGGATATGTAAGGCCAATGCTGTTAGTACAAATACCAGCTCAATATCTCTTGTTCTCCTCCCAGTACCATTGCGTCTGTTTGCTCCACTGGTATTTATAGGGAATTTGCTTTATAAGGGGTGAAACAGAAAGAATTTTGTTGGAGCCAAGGAGCGAGGGAATTTTGTTAGAGACACTTCAGGAAATGAAGCTGATAATGGAGGTAAGAGTCACAAGGAAAGTTCAACAGAAAACCTTATAAT
The DNA here is from genome assembly GCA_004027295.1 of Dolichotis patagonum. Taxonomy (NCBI): domain Eukaryota; kingdom Metazoa; phylum Chordata; class Mammalia; order Rodentia; family Caviidae; genus Dolichotis; species Dolichotis patagonum. Next base: position 23,118 of record PVJX010001238.1, on the reverse strand, counting down.
CTGAAGCTTACACAGAAACTATTTTTCTCTGGGAGAGTGGAGTTTACCAGCAGTGAAACCCCATGTGTTTGCATGGAACAACATCCCCAGTCATTCTAAAAAAATTTTTTAAAGTTTTTATTTCAAGACAGGGTCTAGCTAAGTTGCCAAGCGAGGCTGAAACTTGCCATCCTCCTGGCCCATCCTCCCAGAGGGCGAACCTTTTCTTAACCCAGGTGGCAATTCACAGCACAGCTCTGAGGACAAGGCCACAGACCCCATCCCGGCAGTATGCTCAGTGCTTCCTCAGGCACGGGGCTCGCTGGCTGGGGAAGGCATAAACTTCAGCACTAGGAAGTGGTCCTCACCACTGACAGCTGTCATGGTGGGCCCCTGGCAAACCCTGAGGTCAACACTTCTTGCACAATGGGCTGGTAGAGAAAGAGAAGGTGAATTTCAATGCCTCATTGCACCTCAAAAGGGTTGACTGGTTTTTCAGTCCACGTGCCTTCCTTTTTAAGTGCTTCCTAGAAACAGCTGGCTAACACTTTTAAGAATACTGACTTCTGACAGTCACCTCAGTGGCAACTGGTGCCACCATCACCTGGACTTTGGTTTCAATAACTATGCAAATAAAATACCTATGATCTCCTTTTGTAGATTATATTACAGCAACGCAAAAGTTAACTTATCATGCTGTGGTGGATAAAAGCTATTGCACATGTTTCTGCAACCCATATGTTTATGATACATTTTCTATTTCATGTTACAAACCTGTTTTTCGCTCCATAGCCACTTGATAGCATTTGCTTAATTTTTATTATGTCCTTATGCAATGGTACCGTTGTTATTTTACAGTAAAGTTTAAGTCAGCTCAATTTTAGCATCAGAGACTCATTAAGACTGAACAATTTGGTGCTTAATGAGTTGTTAACCCTGAGTAAATATATTAAAATAATAGAGTAATAAATTTAAATTGAATTGCACTGAGCTTGTTTTTTGCTCAATAATGTCTTCTGCAACAAGAGAAAGTGCCACTTAAAAAGCAATTTTTGATAAAATATATTATGGATCACTTACACTTACTTCTCATTTCTATCCATGTCTTCCTTACTTGATTGCTCTTCTTAGTTACCCTGTTCCCATTCTCTTTTAAATATTCATTACTCTGGATATATCAAATTTTTATTTCTAAAAGAAACAATATCTTGGAGCCTATACCATTGAAATAAAAGTTAATTAAGTCTTAAATAAAAATAAAAATTTCCTTGAGATAATTGAACAAGCTTGAAAGACACTGAGGAAATAATTAAAAATGGAGGCATATTTGCTAGTGCTGAGTTCATGGATAGGCAAGTTGGGATCAGACCTTGTACACAAGGCACATTTTTTATCCCCTTAATCCACAATCCATAAGATACTTTATTGACAGTTCGGCTCCCTGTTATCTTCCGAAGCAAGGTGTCAGCTTTCTGGGCACACATAAAGTTCGACTGCTGTAAGTTCCACAGAGTTCCAGGATAACAGAAGAACAAGTCAGAATTTAATCTGTAATATGGCTCATTAGCAAAAATGATCAGTTTCGTTCAAATAGCACAAATATTTTGCCCTGATAAGCAACCAACTGGATATAACTGGGTTTTAAGTTTAGAAGAAGAATTTCAGGTGCTAGGGACATAAAAAGTTATCCTTTGACTAACAGATGAAGCATATTTGAGTTAGCTACAATCCTGCAAGACCAGAACAAAACACAACAGAACAACACAAAGAAATATACAGTATCATAGTCATTTATATGATCATAAAAATATCTTGATTTATAGCGCTATAGATGTCATGTAGACCAAAATAGGTACAAGCTACTTATGGTTGAAATCCACTTCTACAATAAAGCAGTCCAAATATAGAAACTGCTCAGAACTGACACCTTAATATGCAACATTCTCCTGGGATGAATCTGAAGCAGGCTATAATCATATCTGAGCGTGATTATACAGTGACACTCACCTCACTAGATACATGATCTAAGAACCTTACTATCTAAACAGAAAATGAAATTCAGGGGTGAACTAATGATACAGGTGAGAAGTCAAACACAAATATAATTTGGGAAACTCAAATTCAGATTTATTTTTAAAGTAAGTGAGTGACACTGTATCTACAAATGGCAACAGATGAATGTTAAAAAATTAAAGACTTTTACCCATTCAAAATGGAGCTTGTATCACCAAGAACTGACTGATTCCTGGTGGTGTTTGGAAAGGCAATACACACACACACACACACACACACACATACATACACACACACACACCATATGTCTTTTTGATGTTTCTTACTCCAGAAATTTTGTACTTATACATGGACCATTCCCACCTTGCTCATTTATTCACACTTACAAATTTCAGATTTTTCTTTCCCTGGCTCTTTTTCTCTTTTTAAAATCCATGTAGGCATAGTTGAAAATATGTTTGGAGCTATACACATTAATATTTATCTTAAGTAATGTTGCCATCTAACTTTAATTTATTGCTATCCTGGTGTTTAAACTGTATAATTAGGAGAGGCGTGAACATCACTTGGAAGAAGCACCCAGCAAAGACACAGCATGGCAGTAACCCAAGGGCTTTCTAGCAAAATCACGTGGTAACAATGTCAAAAGTCTCACCATGAAAGGTAAAATAGAGTTTCCACGAAGAAATCTAGGGAAGAGATGCTTATATTGCCAAAATGAGCTTATGGAACTACACATCCTACCTTAATTTTTAAAAAGAGCAATAACTTAAATGTGCCTAACATGTTTCATCCAGAAGAAATAAAAGCATCCTGTACGCACAGACGTGGATTTTACTGTCAATAAAGCAATGCTACGTTCTTGGGTGAGGATGCTAAAGACTTGAAAAATGGCTCCCAGTGAGAAGATCTGACAACCATCAGAAGAAGGAACTATAACAAAACTCCACCATGGAGAGGAAGGACTAGTGCTGAAATAGGCATCACTGTGACTGAAGCTACTGCTAGAGTAGGAGTCCTCAGTCCCCAGTTACTAGCAGGTTCACTCGGTGTTAATTGCTAGCTCAATGCAATCTGTGGCTGCTATCATTAGACTCATAATTTGAATACAAGTTTATGCCAATTAATCAGAGACAAAGAAATTAAGCTGCAGAAATACACGTGAAAAGTTAGTATTTGTGTAAATGAAAGTTGCAAAAAATATAATTGTCAGAAAAATCCTGGATGAAAATGATTTTGGCAATGCTCCCAAACACTATCTCATATCTAATCTTAAATTTCAAGAGTCATGGCAGTAGAATTTGTTGGTACCATATCCTCAAACTTAAATGTGTTCATGATGCATCTTTGTACCATATTTACAAATATGGTACATATGGTCCATATCTGCTCTGGAAGAAGAAGCCATGAGAAGAATGAATGAAAAGAAAGAGGAGTAAAGACCATGAGAGAAGAATTTAAGAAAAGGAAAGTTAGAAACTCTGAGTGAAAAAGGTAATTTCATGATGGTGAAAAATTTACCTTAAGTTCTGTTTCGTATATCCTGCCACCCCTCCAATCACTACCAATATTTAACATTGCAAAGACAATCAGATGGCTTTTTGTTGGCGTATTGTGTTTGTTTTTGAAGAAGCAAGTGAAGTTCTAATCCAGGATCTACCATCAAACTCTAAAATCTTTAATAAATTCTTCAACTTTACAGAATGTATCTGTCTTTGTGGTGTGATCCAAATATAGAGAGAATGTTTAAATTTTTTTAAATAACGGGAAAAAAAAAGCCTGCTGTCATTGATCCCGCTAAAAACACTGCCCTTCACTTCAAACACACTTTTATCATTTCTTTCCTGCTACTTTCTGAAGCTGCTCTGGAAGTCCTCTTACATGAGTTCTCTGAGTGACTGCCTCGATGTTCTGAATTCATTCAAGATGTTTATGGCAACTTGTCAAATAAGAACATTACATTGTATCTTCATCCCCCTTGTGAGCCAGAACTGGTACCATGCAACTTGTTACTCTTCCCCAAGGTAAAAAGAACCATAAAAGAGAAATGTTTTGAATCAATTCAGGACACTGAGGCAACCATCACAGTGCAACTATAACTTTAAACACTCATGAAAGCAGACTTCCAGGTCTGCTTTAGAAAATGGAAAAAACAATGGGATAAGTTGCTTTGAAGTGAGAGGGATTATTTTGAGGGAAATTAATGACAATATGTCTTTTATTATAAAACTTTTAAAAACATTTATATGTGTATGTGTGTGTGTGTGTACACATGGTGAAATATTACTCAACCATAAAAATGGGAGAAAATCCTTGTCATTTACTGAAACATGAGTGGAATTAAAGGACATTATTTTAAATACAATGTGCCAGCCACAGAAATCAATACTTCATGTTCTCAGTCATTTGTGAAAACTAAAAAAAGATCACACAGAGTAGAGGTCACTAGCATCTAGGGGTCGAAGGAAACAGGAAGAAGGATGATGAAAGGGTTGGTAATGCTAACCTGAACACACATGAGAAGAAGGGTTTCTACACAGTACCAGAGGGCAACTCTAGTCTACAACTGATGTACTACTATACAACCAGAGGAGGAGTGTTTAAAGATTCAAAAATATAAACATGATGATATTCAAGGAGATGCAAATGTGAGTTACCCTGATTCGATTCCTGATTTTCCCAATTAAGTTCATGTGTCAAATTACAATACTATTCCCATAAATAAGTACAAATACTATATTTAATTACAAATATAAAATTAAATAAAATACAATTATGAATAACACATGCAAATGTGAGCTGCACTTATTTCTATTATTGCTATTTTCAAATTATGTTACATTTGTTCAAAAAAAATAAGACACTACATGCCCTAGCTGGTAGTATATTTTAATTTGGAATCCTAATTGTGATTGACTGTTATAAAGAATGCCAAGAATTTGGCACATGCTGAATCTCCTGGACCATAGTGAAAGGCAAAATAAGGTCAATTTCTCTGTTGCTGTGATTAGACAAGCAAAGAGGCAGACAGTTTTGCTTATTTGAAGAAGCATCATACACTAAGCTGGAGCTTGGCTTTTATATGCTGTAAAATCAACATATATACACAGCTAAGACACAGGAAACCAGAGGTGTATGTACACTAATTAATAAGTCAGTAGCAGTTTGCCATTGCCTCATAACTTGTCTTTAAAAAGATATTAATGAAATGGAATGTCAAGGTTCTTCACTGTATCCACTTATTATTAAATGCCTTCAAAAAATGAAAAAGAACATGATGCTTCCATTCAGTGCCCACCCACCTGCTTAAAGTTACATCGTCTTTATCAGAATTCTCACATAGATTTTACCCTAATCTTTCCAGGCCCCCTCACCATCTTTCCAGAAAATGGCTTGTTCTTTCAGTTAATATCTTCGACATAACTTCCCGAGAGGTCTGTACATTAACCAAGGAAAAGGGTTTTTCTGGCTATGATGCTACCAAAATTATTTAGATTCCCCAAATTCTTCTGGGTGTTACAGGCATGAAATCTCTTAAACACAACTGACATTCTTAGGTTGTTTCTAACAAAAAAGAGGTCATGTCACTCTGACTTGCTACATGCAACACATCTATTAACTTCAATATAGTCTCCTAAGGGGCTACACTTGCTCTCTTGTATTTAGCACTTAAAAATCACTCCTAATTAGAACAGAAGAGACTTCTGTTGTTTCTCTTGTTTTATTCTGAAATATACACAGGATATCCCAGCTCTGTGACTTTATCTATGACTCAAAATCTTCCTCATTTTTATCTGGGAGGGTACAGAAGATAAGCTTATATATCACTATGGCATAGAGTGTTTGCTGTCTTTCTGCTCTCTCTCCCTCACCCTCCCTCCTGGGCACTGATTCCTGTGCTGAACTCCTATGTTCTTACGGAAAGCATATTCCCTCTGCTTTGTACAAACTCTCTGACCACTGTGCAGCTACTTCTACTGTCATTCCAAACCTAGAAGGCATCTTCATCTGAGCCTATAGGCACTGAAGTTGTGTTTGTGTCAGTAGTGGGAGAGTGGGAGACATGGTATCTTCTGAGCTATGTAAAACACTCATCTAAGGCTTAACATTACAATGTTCATCTTTCAAGTTCCACATGGTTCCAAGTCCAAAGGTCCTCATCAGCTGCTGCTGCCTACATCCTCTATCACTTTATCTGTATGCACACCCCAGCTCTCTCCCCAAGTCTTACCACCTATGGAGTCCCTTCCTTCTGGTCATCCAACTAAGAAAAAAGCTCACATATGTATGCAATCACAAATAAACCCCATGCATGGAAAGTAAATATTTTTTCTCTTGTTTTATTAGACTCATAATGCCAATCTCTAGGATACTCTTACAATATTTAGGCTGAAGCTTGGACACACATACTATCCATTCTCCTTAAATTCACTTTTTTTTCTAGTCTCCCTGACCATAGTTTTATTCTTCACATATTTATATTTGACTGGAGCCACCACAAAATGCTTTTACCTAAAATCCTTTATATTTAAAAAATTATTCTCAATTACCTATCTATTTAATTTACTGATTGCCACCATGACCATCATAATAGTAATAAAATGTCCAAAGAAGAGAAAAAAACCTGGTAGTGGCCAGAAACTCTTAATACTTTCAACTCTATTTTTCCAAGCAATTGAATGCAAGTCTATGACAACTTCAGATGGAATTGGAGCAGATATTGTTTGTGGTATACAGAACTCCTAAGATGCAATCATCTTAATCCTCTTATCTAACAGTCTTTATCACTGCAAGAGGGGCAGCCTCTCTCCAAACATTAACAGCCTGTAATGATTTTGAGAGAATTGTCTACAGCAACTGTGCAGTCATTTTCTGGAGTGGCTTGAGTGTAACCTCAAGTTCATGGAAAAGGCTGTGCGAGAGAAAGTGGGTTCAGACAGCAGTGATTCAGCCTAGACAGTGCTGTATATTTGGAAGTTGCTTTCCTCCTGTATTACCCAGGCATATCTTTCTTGATCTTAATAATAACAATTATAAGCAAAATAAAAATCTACTAGACAAAGGAGCATGTTTAGGGGAAGGGTCAAAGGTAAAAACAAAGACACAAACAGGATAAGATCAGATAAAATTCACCAAAGAAGCTTCCTTCTGCAGGAAAAGGACTAACATGTCTTTTTTCTAGCCCTGTTACCATAATAAAAGCTACTTAGCATTTCCCCATTAAGGCACTACCCCCAGGGCTATACTTAGATCTTCCCAAATAATCTCAAACACCATAGGAGGGAGGTACTACTGTTTTTGCTATTTTAAGATGAAAAAACTGAGACTCAAAGAAAAACCTGTTTCAGCATTTCTACATTTATCTCTACAGGCCTGTTTTTAGCCACATGAGAATTTGGAGAAAAATTACTTTTTCTGGCAGGCTGCATTGAGATTAGTGTCACTTTTTGAATTAGGTTATATGTTTTGCATTTTATTTGATTTTTATATAGTAATTTAAGTTGTAATGATGAAGCAAAAAATTCTATGTGCAAGCTGTGAATTTGCTTTCAAACACTATTTGCTTTAAATGGAAGCAAATATATCTTAGTGCATATAGTCTTGATTTTTACTGTGAAGTTTTGAGGAAGATAAAGTAGTTTCATTTCTCAGGTCCCTGTCAGGTATCCTGAAAATGACATGATGAAAATCTGCAGAATTATTAAACTCATCAATGTATATAACGCTGTTGCCATTCATTCATTCATTCATTCATTCACTTATTTCATTATTTGTTCAATTAGAATGTATTATTATTAAGTCATAAAGATCAAATCAGTGCCAGGCATTGTGATAGGCATAACAACTGTCAAACCTGCCATGAGCTATTAAAGACTGCGGGATACAGTCAAAAGTCCAGCAATTTCAAATCTATATCTAATGGTTACCGGTATAATGATTTAGGACAAATTACTTAACCCTCTTGACTGCTATTACATTTACATGTGAAACTCTGAATATAAATATATCTCCTATTGAGTACTTTGGAGAATAAATAAAACTACTTGGGAAAAATCTCTCATATGCTATAAAATGCAATCCAAATTAATTAGCCTCACATGACATGACAATTGTAACAGAGTTTAAAATAGTTGGTGAAGAAAAGACACATTGAGAAGTTAACCTAACAAATCATTATTTAGTGCTAAATGAGAGGCTCCATCATTGAGGTTTAAGAAATTAGAGAAATGGAAAAAATAATTTTCAGCTTGGAGAAATATTTGCTTTGAGATCTAATTAAGAAAGTAGGAGAACAAAGATGGCACGTCAAAGAAACAGAAGAACCAAAATAATGAGGCAATAACCTTCAGAAAGATAAATGAGCTAAGGTGATAACCGTAAACTCCTTTGGCCAGAATGCCTTGGAGCCAGGAGACCTGGAAGGTTTTAGGATTAAATATGTTGGTTAGAAGATCCTGCATGAGGTGTTTTAAATTGAGATTAAGAAAGTAGGAAGTTTGAAATAGGTAACCAACAAACGCTGAAGGTTTCTGAGGAGAGAGCAAAGCTGTGCCTTAATAGGTGGTGGTGGCAGCTTGCAGAAGAGAGGCTTCGAGTCAAAGGAGATGCTGCTAGAGTGCAATGGGGAAGTTTATCACAAGAGCAAAGATTTAAGGCACTGGATGTAAAGAGATTTTGCAACTTGGTAAATGAGTAATTTGCAAAGGTGACTTGAGCAGGTATTCAAGTGAAGTTAATTCTAATCACAAATCTGCCTCTAGAGCTAAACAGCCTCCCGTATTCCACCATGCAGGAACACATGTCAACAGTGGAAAACGTTTCTTTTTTTTTGGTATAGGGATTGAACTCGCAACCTTGTGCATGCAGGACAGGCACATACATCATTGAGCTAAACCCCCGCCCTGGAAAAGATTTCTTTACAGGAAAGCAGAAAGAAAGAAAGAAAGAAAGAAAGAAAGAAAGAAAGAAAGAAAGAAAGAAAGAAAGAAAGAAAAGAGAGAAAGAAAGAAAAGAGAGAGAGAGAGAGAGAGAGAGAGAGAAAGAAAGAAAGAAAGAAAGAACCTGTGCAAAATGTACTTATGTAAAATAAAAATTGAGGGAGAAAAAAGGAGAAAAGATAAGATTCCTGACCCCATTCCTCTGTTTGCTGAGTAGACTGATTGATTACCTTATGGCTGGATGAAGGTATCCGATTTTTCACAAACCAAAAATAAGACATATTTATAGCAGTTTAAAGGAAAAAGTATTGTCAGAAAGGATTAAACCTATATGAGTATGTATGTACATGTGTGTGTGTGTGTGTGTGTGTGTGTGTGTGTGTGTTACTCCTTATATCTCTTCCCTCTTCATTTTATTTTGCTTTCCTTATGTCCATATTCAGCAGTGACTACGAGTGATCATTCTTTGATTTGTTTTGTGTTTTTACACTTTGATCAGTATCAGGAGAGGTTTTTTTTGTTGTTGTTAGTTTCATTTTTTTTTTCTTAAGCAAAGCAGAATAACAAAAGCTGAACATATCCCGAGTTAACTGAACTTCAAGAGAGCAGCTCAGGAATGTTCTTCCCACACACCAAAGAAACTGATAGGATGGACCAAGCTATTTATAGCCACCTTCTCATTTCTAATAATCCTCCATTTAATTAGGACTGTAAATAGCACCAGCAAATGCTCCACAGCAATGCATGAGCAATCTCAGTCCCTCCTCAGAATCCAGCCCACCCTGGTCAAGGAAATAATATCAGGGTTATTTCCACAGCTCACCAAAGACAACGAGTTATGCAAAGAAAAAAGTCATAATGTTTTGTGCTATAGAGAAAAGGTGACTGGATTTAAAGGAAAACTTTAATTTTGTTCTCCCCCTGTAATTCTAAACATGTCAGTGATGAAATACTCCACCCACAAAAAGCCACAATCTTGAATTGGTCTAAGTTCTGCACAAATACAGCAGATAATACTGAGTTTTAAATGATATATGTAAGCTCTATATTCACTTCTTTTTATTCCTTATTATTTAATAACCATTGTGTTCAATGTGGAAGATGATTCCAATTATATAATCACTCCTCAACACCCATCGGGCAGTTACATGCCTTTGCTTGAAGAATATGCTTGTAATTCTTGAAGCTCCTTAGTACCTGATATAAGGGCCATGTCTCCAACACTGTGATACTATGTGTCTTTGTGTAAACAATATATTTGAAATAAAGAGTGATGATACAATGATTACAAAGAAAAAAGAAAGAGAATCTGCTATTACAGTTTGGATTTTAATTGGCTTCAAAGTTCTGTGTGGTGATAATTTGCTCACCAAGGTGATGCTATTGGGAGATGATGGGACCCTCAGAAAGCCAGACTGGATGCAAGTGTTAGATCACTGGGAACATGACCTTGAAGGGGACAGTCTTCAGCCATGATGTGAACAGTGTTCCACCGCATGCTTCCACCACAATGTGCTGCCTCACCTCAGGTCCCAAAGCAACCGAGCCAACCAATGATCACTGACTGAAACCTCCAACAATGTAAGCCTAATTAAACCTCTTCTCTTTATAAGTTGATTACCTTGTATATTTGGTACTGTGATAGGAAGCTGACTAACACATATCAGCTGGTCAATTCAGCCATTCTTTTGGACGATGTAGAATTCTTAATCATTTGTGTTCACTCACATAGTAAAACAGAGACAGGCTATGATGAATAAAGCTTTTTTCTAGGTAAGTTCAAATTTTAGATTGTATATAATATATATACAGCATTTGAACATTATTTTTAAGATTGAAATATAGTCCACTTTGGGCATTTGTTCTAAAACTAAACAACAAATAGGAAATATGAGTTACTAAATCCTTAAAATAATTTTGTCATTGAGTGGATGAATAGAGGGAGAGTTTTAAAGCAACTCATTTAAGACTACATACTCTCGGTAAAACACTTCTCACACAGGTACTTTACTTAAATTGACACGACAGGCTTTTTTACATCATGTAAACACATCCATTACAACTAAAATATCCAAAAACAGTGTTTCTTTTAGCCTTGTCTGAAGCTATGGAAGTAAGAAGAGCTTGCTATTTCACTCATTTGGCAATGATGGGTTTGGTGAGATCTTTGGAGAAGAGTCTCAAGGTGAAGCATGTTTTATGGTAAAGAATTTAGCTTTGCCAAGGGAGAAGCTTGGACTTTGGCTTTGGCTTCCTGAATGCAATCTGTAAGCTTCTGGAATGGAATGCTTGACAGAGCAATGTCATTGTTTATGGCAGGGTCTGGAATACCAGGGAGTCCAGGGATGTCACTTATGGTGGTGGCTATGATCTACACCACGAATGTGGAATAAGGTGTGAGGTTTGGTTCACACAATATCAGCTGTATCTCTTAGCAGCTGAAGACTGAGATCAGTCATGTGGGCAGTCAGTCATGAGTATGTGATGGAGCCCCACCCAAGCCCATACCATGGCTTGACTCAGTTTCTCTCACTTAGGTATATTCTGCATATATCATCTCACATGGTTTCCTGAAGTAGGTAATGCTATTTAGGACTATACTAGCAGGAGACACCTGGGAGTTTACATTTGAAATTACCTGGACTCTACTCCAATGTCTCTTCCTTTGGTTGATTTTAATCTGTATCTTACCCCTAAAGTAAACCATAACCACGAAAACAATAGTGAAACCTTCTAGAAAATTTTTAAATCTGAGAGGGATTTGGGGAAATCCCTGAACTTGAAATTAGTATCAGAAATAAAGGCAGTCTTGTGTTGTTTTAGTCCTGAAACTTTATAAGTCATTCTTCTTTTTCTTCTTCTTCTTCCTATATTTAGTGTGGTAGCAGACTACAGATTGTGATTGTACATGGTTTTCTGAAGCTGAAAGAGACACTCTTTCAATCAGTTTGGTCATCCTTATATTGGACACCAGTGAGAAAAGAAGTGTCAACCTGGCCTTGCACTGGTTGTAACCTCCAAGGATACACCATGAATGTATCTGGCACAAATGTCATGTTTATTCATTCCCTTACTTGCTTATTCAGTGTACATGTATAGAATATCTAGTGTATGCCAGGTTCTCTAAACATGCACAGATAAATAACATTAGATCTCTGCAATTGAGTTTATTATCTAAGGAACCAGAAAATTGTATATGTACATTCATGAATACACAAACAAAACACTGTAAAAGTATTGTAGTTTCCACTTAATCATAGGTAATACTTTCTAAGACCCCTACTATATGGCTGAAACTTCAGGTACTACCATGCCCTGTGCATACAATGCTTTTCCCCACATACCCTGCAGTATTATTATATAGCAATAAAGTTAATCATTTGTACATTGCATCCCCTGACACATAATCAGCATCACTATTCTTGCACTTTAAAACCAGTACAAAAAAATCAGTTACTTGAACAAATAAAGTACGGTATTCATATCGGTTGATTTGATGAACCAAGAAAAATAGAAGGTATTCAATGGGTAGGTAGCATATGCAACCCAGATATGGTAAACAAAAGTATAATTCATGTGTGAAGTAAGAGAAAGCCGGTTGTATGAAATTTCTCACATGCCTCAGAATTGTGTGCAATTGAAAACTTATAAATTGTTTATTTTTGGAAGTTTTCATTTAATATGTTCAGACCAAGCATTTCTGGGCAAATGGCAGAACAGTAAGCAGCAAAGTAAATAGCTTCTCTCAGAGAAACAGCCCAGAAGCTGGAATACAGCATTCTGGAGAAGACTAGAAGGAAACAAATGGGTCCTCATGACCTAGGAAGAAACAAAAGTGAGAATCGAAGCCCACAGAGAGAATTAAAAAAAAGAAGAAAGAAAAGACAAGAAAAAAAAAGAAAAGAAAACTTAAACAGAAGGTGGTAGCCAGAGGCGTTTGCACTGGAGCCTGTCCCACAGTGTGAGAAGCACCACTGGAATCCAGAGACATACAGACACAGTGAAGCAGGTGGCTAGCAAACCTGAAGGCCTTGACAGGGAGACACGGTAGCAGAAGGGAGCAGCAGACCGGAGAACTGCACTGGCAGGTGGTAAATGAGGGGAACTCAATTCTCCCGCAGGAGTGGGTGATTGGCCCAGTGCCATTTTGGAGTTGGGCAGCATAAGCCTGGAACCAGAACTGCAGCCAGCTTCGTTCAGCCACTCCTAGCACAGAGCAGATTGGTGAAAATTGCTTAGACTGAATCCCGTTCCTGTGTGCAATTCAATAGACAAAGCCAAGCTTTCCCTAAAACTATTCCTGACCAAGCCTGCCCTGAGGGACACACTAACATGGTGAAGACTCCCTGTGATTAACCAGCCCAGAAGGGAGGGGCCTGCACCACCCCTTCTTATACTCTAATACTAGTTACCAGCAGATTGGGAAAAGCAGCAGACAGCAGAAATCCATAGCCAAACACCCTTCAGAGTAATTATAACCAATTCAGAAAGTCCTGGAGATCCCACTACCCACTTGTCTGCAAGAAGCCAGGAACATGACAAGAGGAAGAAACAAAAGGCAGTCTGTGGCCTCCAACCCAAGCAGTACTAGTTGAGGAGAGGTAAACACAGAAGAGATAGGGAGTCGCATACCTTCAATTTCTGAAGCTATTTCTGAAGTAACATCATCTGATATAAAGAAACAACTATGTGAAACTATAAAAGAACTTAAAACAGAAATACTATTACAAATAAAGGAAGATATTAAACAAATAATAAAAGAAATACTAAGCACCTCTAAAGAAGACACAGATGGAAGAATAGAGGGGCATAGAAAAAGGAGGGAAACCTTCAATGAAAAATATAAAAAATTTAGAATACATGAAACAGATTCAAAGAGATTATCAGGAAATTAAAAACTCCATTGAAAGCTGGCAAAACTGCTTGAAAAAAACTAAAGATAGACTATCAAACCTTGAAGAGAGGTTTGCAACTTGTGATCGTGAAAGGAAAGATCTCTTAAAAGTAACAAGGAACCAGGAAGTAACAATACAAAGGCTAGATGACAAGAGGATCTATAACTTAAGAATAAAAAATGTGAGTGAAGAAGCAGGATTAAACACAAATGAAATACAAAGGCTATTTACAGAAATAATTAAAGAAAACTTCCCAAGCATAGGAAAAGGAAATGAGATAAATGAGGCATACAGAACTCCAGCCAGCTATAACCAAAATATATCTACACCAAGACATATAATAATCAAGATCCCAGAAATTCAACACATGAACAGGATATTAAAAGCTGTCAGAAAAAAGAAACAGATCACATATAAAGGAAGACCCATCAAAGTCATGGCAGACTTCTTGACACAAAGCATCAAATCAAGAAGAGCTTGGAGTGAAGTATTCTAAGTTCTGAAAGAGAATAACCTCCAACCCAGATTGATGTACCCTGCAAAACTATTTCTTGAAATTAATGGAGAAACAAGATGCTTCTGTGACAAAGAGGAACTGGGGAAGTTCGTGACCACCAATCCAACCTTACAAAAAATACTGAAGGACATTCTAGAGATAGATAAAAAAGACCATGGTTTCAGGAGCAGGGGCAAATGGGGCTCACTGAATGGGGCAGACAGTGAGAAAAGTAGACAACCAGTGGCAGAAAAATAGCATGGCAGAGATGAGGCAGAGAAGGTTGGTCATACTCACTAATATAGATGGCCTCAATATACTAACAAAAAGAAACACAGGCTGAGTGAATCAGGAGATAGGGTCCATCAAGATGCTCTATATAAGAAATATAGTTAACCTGAAAGAGGGTTTATAGAATGAAAGTCAAAGATGAGAAAATAATGCTCTATGTGGCATGGAACCGGAAAAAAGTGGAGGTAGCTTGCCAGTGAGCTGCAGGTTGGTTAGAAAGACAGGACACTTTTCTGCAATGGAGAACTACTCAGCTATAAGAAAGGGAAACCTTGAGGTTCTTGTAGGTAAATGGATACAACTTGAAATCATCCTTAGGGGTAAAAAGGTTCAGAATCACTTAGGTGAATAGCCGGTTTTCCCTAGTCTAAAAACTGAAGGAGTTAGTGGCATACAAAATGTACAATGCACTCTATGAAAGTGAAAGAGGAAAAATTGTCTAAACAGGAAAGGCAGTGGCCATAGTTAATCTTTTATCATGGTTTGAAACCCATATTGCTTTCATTGCCCAGTTTAGTTTGGTTATATTCTGTTCCAGTTTGTCTACTTGTACTAGATTTGATGGCATGGACAGCTGTTCCTAAGATAGCAGGACATACCATGGTAACTATTTTTGATTTCATATTAACTTAATTTGAAGACCTATATTGCTTTGACTGTCTTGTTTTGACTGATTTTGTTTAAATCAGTTTTGTCTAATCACTGTCTTGTTTTGACTGATTTTATTCAAATCTGTTTTATTTGATAGTATCAAATCTGAGAGTATAGGCAACTACTTTGAAGACAGTAACGTTCACTATGATACCCATTCTGTTTTGACTATTATCTTCTTTTGAAGTCCTATAATGTCTTCAATGTTTTGTTTTTATTGATTTTGTTCTGTACCGTTTTATTCAGTTTTATTATGCATGATGACATGGGCAATTCTCTTGAAGATAACAAGAGGCATTATGGTTGATCACTGTGTATTTTGGTTTTAAGTCATGTACTATGTTCATTCTCTTGTTTTGACTGACTCCATTTTGTTTTGTCTCATTCGGTTTTATTCTCTTCAAAATAATAGTAATAATTAATAATAATAATAATAATAATAATAATATGTTCAGACCACAAGTGAACACAGGTAACTTAAACCAGAGAAAGTAAAACCACAGGTAAGTGGAAACCAAAGTGTGTACAAAATGTGATGGTGTTTACTGAGTTCAAAGTCTGCATTTCTACCAGAGTCAATCACTGCTGTGGTTTTAGTAATTAATCCACAAAAAGAGATAAAAGTCAAATTAATCAAAAGTAGTCCCAGTTTATAACAATAAATTTGAAACACTGAAAAATAGAAGCAATGCACAATCCAAATAGACATCATTAAATGTGCTGGAGAATGCCAACAGCTGATATAAGCAATTGCTTCACCAATTTTGAGAATATGGCAACAAGAAATGGCTTTCAATATAATAAAAGAAATTTAGATGCAGCTCTTTGGCAAAGCATCCTTACTGCCAGTTTTATGGAAGAGCAATGACTACTGAAATTTTAAAACTTAACTGTACATGTCAGATTTCTGAAAATGTTCATGATGCTTTAGAAGAGGATAGCGAACATCCCCTGGATTGTAGGAGCCTAAGGAAACAGAGAAGGAGTATAGGCACAGGATAAAAGGGGGATCTGGAGAGGAAGTCTCTGATATGAGTCTGAATCCAGTCCATGGGAGGCCAGCTAAAGGAAGCTTGAACAGATAGGAAGTGACAGCAGCACCAGAAGGATGCCTTCCGTCCAGTGTCAAAATGAGAGCAGATCCATCTTCCTATTTGCCTCTCTCCTGGCCTAGGAAATATTCTCCCCCACCCTACTGTTTTGTAACAGAACTCTTCAAATAAGGAGATCACTTAACATTTTAAATTTTTCTTTTTCTTTCTTTATTTTTTAGAAATTTTTGAATTTTGACATTTGTGACCTACCTCTATAAGCTTCTTCAGATCACCACATTGAGAAGAAACTGTTCTACCACTGTGTTCGTTCCTTTATTTCTCTGCTGCTCTGATATCTGTCTTTTCATGTGTGCCTAAGAAGGTAAATAAACGAAAGGGGAAGAATATCCAGGAGAGCTTTTGACCTTAGCTACTTTCCCCTAAATATATATTTACACACCACTAGCAGAGATTGATGGAAGAGAGAGCGTGTGAATAGCATCCATGGAGCCTTTGGGAAAATGCATTTTTAATTTAAATCTGCTTCTATCCTTACCTAGATCAAATAAGTGGATAATGCCAGGGAGACAGGCACCATCCCAACAGCTTGAGAAAAAGGCAATTACACATTCTTTTGCTCTCCCCTTGAAATCAGCACAGATAAGAAGAATGCTATTTTGGCAGCACCTGCTGATGATGCTTTCTGGTCATTTTTGTCTTTCGTCTTCCCAGAAAGAAAGCCAAGGATGTTTGAAAAATAGCATAACTTGGCCAACTGATCAATTTTAGAGCAGACTGTTGTAGCCAACAGTCTACTGTGTCTGAATTGTATCTTCCCAGTTGGATAATAACTGCATGATTGACTGAAAATACTTACAAATGCATATGAAAAACAGGAGCTTTCTTCCCCTTTCTGCATAAAAATAATAGATACAAGCCTTAGGTATAAATACTTGAACATGTATTAAATCATTGCATCAAAGAGTTGCAATAGAAATTAGAGATTAAAAAAGTCATCATTGACATAAAAAGGAGGGCCAAAATAATGAGAAACTCTAAGACAGAAAAAATGAGGCACAAACTCAGCAAAAGATTTCTTCAGTTATTTTTGTACTATTTTACAAACAAAACTCATGCAATTGAATTTCACAAAGTTTATCTTTTGTGCTCTCTTTAGTCTGATGCTGCCTCAGTATCTCGATTCATTGTATTTTCCTTTCCTGAAACTCTATGCTCCTCCCTCCACTGCAAACTATTTCAGAAGAATTTGATTATGCTCTGGGTTCTCATTTTCTTTACCATTCTTGAGCCTTCTACTGCTTTCTTGGATTCTAATCCCCAAGAGGGTAGGCGAAAGGTCTACAAAGTTTTCTGTTTCAGTAGCAAACTCAGCGCCATGCACAATTAGGTACTTAATTGCTTTGTGATGACTATGATTGATGATGTTTCCTTCATATACTAATTCCAGTGAGAAATATACCTCCCCTATCAGATGTGCTGTGTACAAATGACTACTCCAATAACATGACTTCAACAAATAATTCTTGAAAATAAAGTCTTCAAAGTTTTACTAAAATGTATATTTCACACAAGCACACATACAACATGAAAAATGGCAACACCACATTTACAATTTACTTTTATTTTTTAAGTAACAATGTCATATAGAAGATGGGGTTTGGGCAGAACTTTGGTGACCATGTTATACAATTTATTCACTGTAGTACTTGGGTCATGTTACCTATTCTCTTTGCATATCAGTTACTGAATCTACAAGGAAAAATGACTCATTGAGGAAGAGGAAAACTGAGGAAAAATAACTTTTTGGCTCGTGGTGATTTTTAAAATGTGTGCAAATTCTGTACTATCTATTTCCATTTCTTTTTATCAAGGCCCAAACAAAAGGATTAGCTTCTAATAAGTAGATATGGCAGAAGTAAATGCTTCCTTTTGGTTGGTTTCTCTCTCTTTCTCACTCTTTGTCTCTCTGTGTCAGTGTACTCACCCTGAAGAAGCACCCACCTATTCTGAGGATATTCAAATCATTCTGTGGAGAAGCGTATGGACGGAAGATGTGAGGCCTGCCAATACCTGGCAAGCTAATTCAATAATAAAATCAGAACAATAAAAAATTAACAATGACTGTAAAATATAATTGAAAATATGCTAACTGATTTACAAAAGTACCTCATTTAATCATGCTTAATAATACATAACTATTATTATTCTTTCCTAGTTACAGATGAGAAAACAGCAATTCACAGAGACTAAATATTCTTGGAAGGTTTCTTACATTTGTTTTTCTGAGACAGAGTCCTTGTGGGCTGGCTTTGAACTTAACATGTAGCCTACATTGGTCTCAAACTTGCAGTAATCCTCTACCTTGGTCTCCTAAGTGCTGTAATCACAGGCAACCACACCTGGCTTAGATTATAAATAGTGGAACTTAGGTACTATTAAGTTTTATACCCTTAATCTTTATGCAATGCTATTCCGAGAGAGAGAGAGAAAGAGAGAGAGAGAGAGAGAGAGAGAGAGAGAGAGAGAGAGAGAGAAGTGAAACTATGAGATTTCCAAGAAAATGTCACATTTTTTGGTAGAATGATAGCTTGAATAGCTTCCTGGCTTTGCAATCCATAATATACTTCAGGGTAAACTTACATCACGATCACACATTATTATTAGTGTCTGCTACAGTTATTAGTGATATATCTTGTTATCACAATGAAGATTCTAACAGACATCAGACTTGATTTGAAACCACTTAATATTCTGTACCATATCCTCAGTTTGGCCTTCAAGCTGTAAAGGGAATTGACAAAAGATACAAAATCAGATGAGCAACTACATGACGGATATGGCAGTCCTCCAAGACAACTTCATTATCATCTATAAGCCTTATGAATGGCCAAGTAACCACAGAAGCAGATGAGAGCAGTACAGTTTCCTTATGGTGCTCTTAAGAAAACAATGTGCCGAAGCCAGGAAAAAGGGTAGACATCTTTCCTAGAGCCCTTGAGGCAAGTTATAAACTACAGCAGCCTAGGCTGGATAGGGCCTTCCCAGTGCGGTCCCTGTGGCCCACGAGCAGTTTGCTAAAGTTTTGAGTTATAGTAGTTTCTAACTGGTATAAATTGAGAGTCCTACATAAAATATCACATTTTCATTTCTATTTTCTTTCTTTCTTTTTTTGGTAATTGAAAGCTGACCAAACTGGTGCTGCGTAATAAGTGACCAAAGCAGAAAAGCAGCTGCCCACTTCAGAAGTATAGAGCTATGATCTCTCCAGCAATTTCTTTAGTACCTATCTCCCCCACTCCCTATTTTCCTATACCTGCTCTGATAGCTCCTCTTACATCACCCGCTGCATTCTGCTATACTTTGGATCTGAAATGGCCTCTTCACAGCCTGTATGTCAAAAGCTTGGATCCCAGCCTGTGGTGCTGCTGAGAGGTGGTGGAGTTCTAAAAGCTTAGTGGAAAGAAGTTTGGTCATTTGAGATCTGCCCATAAAAGATACTGCGACCCTGTCCCCTTCCTGTCTTTCTCTGAACACCATAACATGAGCAACTTCCTTTGCTACATGCTTCCACCCCGATACATTGCCTTAGCACAGGCATGGGATCCAATGAACATGTAATGAAACTTCTAAAACCAGAATAAACCTTTTCTCTTTTAAATTCATAAAGATATTTTGTTACAGTTACAGCAAGTGGACTAACACACATCCCTTTAGCATTTGAATTTGTGATTCCCAAACAGTATTAAAAATTCTACACTGACAATGACGAGAAAGAGCCAGCACCAGAGCTGGCGGATATAGGAACTTAATAATGACAAATGACAGAGTCTACTTTTCTCCTTTCCCTTATTCATTCTGCTCCTATGAATTTTTAGCTACAGGTGCATGGACTCTAAATTAATATCTGAATACTGAATTAAAACAAAACAGAAATGTAAATAGATCAAAGAGATTTGCAGGAATTTCTCACTGAGGAGATTGCTCAAAAAACATTTAACTAGAAAAACAACAAAAAAGAAACTCTTAAAGCAAAGTTCATTAAGCTTCATGAAACTTTGTTTATGTACTATGCTGGTAAAAGTAGGGCCTTATTTACACAAACATAGGACACTGGATCCTAGCTCTTGATCTTATATATGTTGCTAATTTTAAATGGCTCATGTCTGAACTAATTTGCTTCGATTCATTCTTCAAGTACAAAATGCAATACCTATCCAATGTCAACCCTTAATAAAAACCATACTCCAATCAACAGACAAATTGATCTGCCATCTATGTTATGTCTTGTCCGTGTAATACTTAAATTATGAGATATATCACATATTATCAACAATGTGCATACATTTCTTATTTCTAAAATATTGTATTATCAAAGTTAGACTCTCATTTACCAATTTTAGAACCTAGCATGGAGCCTGGAATAAAACACATATACAATAAACTTAATCTCTTTTTTGAGACCTCAAAAAGAAGTCAAGGAAAGCCTGTTTTCATAGCTTCCTGCACTGGACTAGCTTACTCTTTGAGCACAAAAGAGAATGATGCTGTGAATTTTTCCTGTGGACACAAGTGTGCTGATGGCAAGGACTGATGAGGTAAGTTACCTGGATCATGCCAAGTGAAATTCACAAGAATTTTAATAATATGCAAGATAATTAATACTATTATTGTTTTGAATTGCATTACAACTGAATGTTCTACATATTTCTGATATACTTTATGCATTATTTTGAGGTACTAGTGTGATATCTTAGGTTACTAAGAGAAGTTAGATGTTCTATTCACTATGCACCCTGTCAATGCTAATCAAACTGGATAATTTCAAAGGATTAACATGAAGTACAAAACCATGAGTCCAGGTGTCTCTCTGTGTGTGTCTGTGTGTATGTGTGTGTGTGAGTGTGTAAATAATAAAGTGAAATATAATCTATAGAACACTATCTGAAGAGGTATGTAATAATATGAAGTTCTTATTTGATAATTTTATATGATTAAAACAATGAGCAAGGGTTGTTCTGATAATGCAACCAACTCAACCATCCTAACAATAGCTTGTCATTCATTAATTTGTTAATTCTCCTTCGAAGCCTTATACCAAAAAGTCCTCATTCATTCTGTAGAAGACAATCTACTGGGAAATGGTACACTGAGTTGCTTTGTAGTGGTCAACTGAATAGTATTTTGTAAATTTGATAAGTTAAACGGCCACAGCATTTGTAAAATCTTGCATAAGGATAACCACCACTATCAGCATTCTTTGTGGCCTGGACCCAATGACTAAGACTTTTCTACTCTAGAATTTAACATGCTCATCTTTTATATCTTTACACACCCACACATGCACACATGCACACACAATTGCATTTGTTACAATTATATTTTTTAAAGTGAACTAACTTTAGAACTAATGGTTTAAACTGATAGTGCCAAGTGTTTTCCAAGTAGTCTGGGTCACTAGAGAAATGATCCTATGACTTGCTATAGTCTGGAAACAGTAGGCTGGGGTGGTAGATTAGAGTGCTGCCTAGGAAGTGTGATGCCCTCAGTCCCATCCCCAGCATTGGACAGAAAAAAAAAGAAGACTGGGAACAAAGCCAAAGGCCAAGATGAGCCTTGCATAATCCACTTATCTAAGGTGCAGGCTGCTCCCAGGCAACCAGTTTGTAGCTGTCTACATTCCTATCTACCTTCACCACCAATGCCATTTCCTACTTTAACCATATGTTAGCTAGGTTATCTTCTTTACCTCATCTTACTATATTTTCTTATTTCTTTTTCTTTTCCTTAATACAGGTTTGTATTACATAATGTTTACAGTCCTTCATGAACTTGGCTCAAGTACATAACACATCTTAATTTCTTTTTTCAACCCCTCTTCCTCCCCACCCTCCCCTCCTTCCATCAACTGATACCATTCCCATTTTAGAAAGATCTGTGTCCCTAGGTACTTTACTTTCTAAATTTCTTGGAGTTTCAGTGACATATTGTGAATGACTCTAACTCCAAGTGGGGGTATATCTTGAAATATCGATGCATTTTTACCTTGAGTAAGTTAAATTGGGGTTTGTACATTAAGTGTAAAACAGTCTAGTTGACTAACAAAACATACTCCAAGATAATGTATCAGTCTTATCATAGTCACTAAGCTATCCCACAACTTATTTAAAGTTTCTAACGCATATTGTAGTCATTCACTGGATGAAAGATTTCCACAATGGCATAGGATAGAACAAATAGAATTGTAGCAACAGTTCATGGTGAGTTTAGCTGAAGATTTCACATAGACTGAATGATAGGAAGAAGCGTAACTCTCAGTGTGGTCGGATTTGGAGATGGGGTCTGTAAAGAGATAACTGAAGTGAAATGAGGCCCAACAGTCCAATCTTCATCTGATAAGGTTTATGCCTATATAAGAAAAGATACTAGAGAGTTTGCATGCTCTCTCCATCCATGAATGTACCTAGAAAAAGCCATGCAAAATCCAGAAGAGGTTGGCTCTCTGCAAGTCAGGAAATGAGCCTTCGCCAGAAGCTAAATTAGCTGGTTTCTTCCATCTAGAACTAAGGAAATGGATTTATGCTATTTGAGCCACCTGGTATATGGTATTTATTTTAAGAATACCGTAAGAAGAATATTCTTGTTAAGAAGATTACATAAGAACTCTGGGGCTCAGTGTGCCTGAGATCTGTTCTTAGGTTGTTTAGCCTGAGGGGTAAGGGGCTCTGTGAAGAGAAGATTCTCTAGGGAGTCTTGATATGGAGGAGTAGAAGTGGAGAAGGTGTCATGGTTTGTGTCTGGAT